>CM063107.1:74781197-74986300 GCA_031841125.1 Acanthococcus lagerstroemiae
AATTCATGTCCATTCCGAACTGTGTTATTTACAATGTCTTAGAGTATAGGGAAATGGTAAACCTGTGACCTTCTCGATCTTGATCATCATGTTCTCGCGGGTATATAATAATATCTTTGCAGGGCGGCTTTTTCGCCTCTTTTTCATATATAAAGCGACGTTTTCACCTCATATACGGAGGCGAAAACGAAACTCTGAAGGTATATCTTTTCAGGGCGGCTTTTTCGCCTCTGTAAGTTTCTTATTATGTTATTCTTGAACCTCTTCCTCAGACTAAAAAAATTCATGTCCATTCCGAACTGTGTTATTTACAATGTCTTAGAGTATAGGGAAATGGTAAACCTGTGACCTTCTCGATCTTGATCATCATGTTCTCGCGGGTATATAATAATATCTTTGCAGGGCGGCTTTTTCGCCTCTTTTTCATATATAAAGCGACGTTTTCACCTCATATACGGAGGCGAAAACGAAACTCTGAAGGTATATCTTTTCAGGGCGGCTTTTTCGCCTCTGTAAGTTTCTTATTATGTTATTCTTGAACCTCTTCCTCATACTAAAAAAATTCATGTCCATTCCGAACTGTGTTATTTACAATGTCTTAGAGTATAGGGAAATGGTAAACCTGTGACCTTCTCGATCTTGATCATCATGTTCTCGCGGGTATATAATAATATCTTTGCAGGGCGGCTTTTTCGCCCCTTTTTCATACATAAAGCGACGTTTTCACCTCATATACGGAGGCGAAAACGAAACTCTGAAGGTATATCTTTTCAGGGCGGCTTTTTCGCCTCTGTAAGTTTCTTATTATGTTATTCTTGAACCTCTTCCTCAGACTAAAAAAATTCATGTCCATTCCGAACTGTGTTATTTACAATGTCTTAGAGTATAGGGAAATGGTAAACCTGTGACCTTCTCGATCTTGATCATCATGTTCTCGCGGGTATATAATAATATCTTTGCAGGGCGGCTTTTTCGCCCCTTTTTCATACATAAAGCGACGTTTTCACCTCATATACGGAGGCGAAAACGAAATTCTAAAGGTATATCTTTGCAGGACGGCCTTCTCTCCTCTGTTTCATATACAGGGTTAGTTGGTTTTCCCTCCGCCATAGGAAAACTCCGTCAGGCTGAACGAAGTATGACTCAATGTGTTATCTTCCAAAATGTACAGTACGCTTTGTTATCGGGTGTAGGCAAGCTGCATACTATTCGTGAATAGCGACAAAACCGATAACAGATCTTCAGCGTAATGGAGTTTTCCTATTGCGGAAGGAAAACTGACTAATCCTGTGTACAGCGACGTTTTTACCTCATAGACGGAGGTGAAAACGTAAGACACTGTATCTCAATAATTTAAGCTTCTACAGGCCAGCAGGTAACCCCCCTGGGCAAATTTTTGACTGGAGGCGAAAAAACCTACATACATCATCTATCAATTCGTGGTAAACTTTTCGGTGCAGTAATTTCTACTTACAATCTTTAACATGCGGGGTATATGATATACAATATTATATACATTTTTTTTTATTTTTTTTTTAAAGAAGGTCTTTTTCGCCTCATTTTTGTACATAAAGCAACGTTTTCACCTCATATACGGAGGCGAAAACGAAATTTTAAAGGTATATTTTTGCAGGGCGGCTTTTTCGCCTCTTTTTCATATACAAGTACACAGCGACGTTTAATATGTGAAGGGAACATTTCACCTCCAGGCATACAAGCAAGTAGGAAACCTCCGAGTTTAATATTAATTCAATCACTAATGCGTTGTTGCCGCGAATCGGAGGCGAAAATGCTCAGTTATGTTTGGAGGTGAAAAAGTCTCATTATATGATTTACAAGTGACACTAGCGCTGTCTGGTGAGAGGTACCATGCACTAAAATGTATATGTCTGATGTATGTGGGTTTTTTCGCCTCCAGCCAAAAATTTGCCCAGGGGATTGCCTAGCCGGTAGAAGCCTAAATTATTGAGATACAGTGCCTTACGTTTTCACCTCCGATTTTTCGTTTTCGCCTCCGTATATGAGGTGAAAACGTCGCTTTATATATGAAAAAGAGGCGAAAAAGCCGTCCTGCATATGTATATATATATATATATATATATATATATATATACGATATTTTAGTGTTTTCAGGAACAGAGGAACAGCACTACCAGTGCCTTGAGGAAATTTTCGCGCGACTTAATAAGTTTGGTCTTACAATTAACCTAGAAAAATGTAAGTTTGTTTCAGAAGAAGTCACTTTCCTTAGGCACAAGGTCACTAAAGACGGATTTAGTCCTTTGCAAGAACGGGTTGAAGTATTTAAAAGTTTGAAACTACCTAACACTATAACTGAGTTGCGTCGTGTCCTTAGTACTTTGAATTATTATAGGAAATTCAGCAAAGGTGCAGCAGACATGATGGTGTCACTCAATGATATACTCAAGGGTCATAAGAAGAAGAATGATCGAACTATTATTCATTGGACTGCAGAACAGAAAAGTGCTTTTGAGAAGAGTTGTGCAGCATTTGTCAATTTTACAATGCTTCACTACCCACAAGAGGATGCTCAACTCACGCAGACAACAGATGCATCAGGCGTTGCAGTGGGTGGCGTGTTGGAGCAGATCACGAAGGATGGTGAGAGGCAGCCACTTGGATACTTCTCCAGAAAGCTGACGGATACACAGATGCGATAGTCAATGTACGATCGCGAACTACTGGCCATTTACCTAAGTATTGAGCATTTCGAATATCTAATTCGTGGTCATAGTCTAATTGTTTTTACAGATCATTGCCCCCTGACATATATGTTTGGCGCAAATAAACATGTCAAATTGGAACGGCGTTCGAGGCACATCGAGTACATTGCACAGTTTACCTCTGATATACAGCATGTTTCAGGAGCCAGTACTATTGTTGCAGATACGCTTAGCCGTCTGCAGGTTAATGCACTTGGTTCACCAGTACAATTGCAGATGATCGCAGAGGAGCAGAAGCGAGATAATGAAATACAGCAACTGATTCAAGATGGGTATCGTGATCATATTTTACGCAATGTTTATTTTGATGATAATAATTTGTCTGTAACATGTAGTTTTTTTCAAGGCATCAATTGCCCTCTTGTCCCGTCTAAGTACCTATTTCAGGTTTTCAATCAAACTCATGGCCTTGCACATCCAGGTTTGAAGGCTACTTTCAAGCTGCTTCGGGATCGCTATTTTTGGCCCAGCATGTCCAAGGATATTCGTCAATGGCACAAAGCTTGCCTGCTGTGTCAGAAAAATAAGATCACGCGTCATACCAAGGCACCATTGGTCAAGTTTCCAGAGTGCAGCAAGTTCGAGCATATTCACATAGACATTGTGGAACCTGGTGAATCCAATGGGTATAAATATTTGTGTACAATTATTGATAGAATGTCTTCCTGGGTTGAGGCGATTCCGCTTAAGAACATCCAGGCTTCTACTGTTGTTAACGCACTATATGCAGGATGGGTTGCACATTATGGGGTGCCATACCGTGTTACTTCAGATTAAGGAGCGCAATTTGTTTCGATTTTATTCAAGGAGCTCAACATTTTATTGGGTGCAGAGCATATTCGCACAACAAGTTATCATCCCGAAGGAAATGGTAAGGTAGAACATTTTCATCGGCAGCTGAAAGCAGCCCTCAGGTGTCATGGCAGAGATTAGTACAGCGCACTGCCTACCGTCATGCTTGGTATTCGAGCTGCGCCATCTGATGAGTCAGGACTCTCACAAGCTGAAGTCACTTTTGGAAAAGTGTTACGTTTGCCTGGAGAATTTTTGGAGAAGCCAGAAGTCGAATATAAAAGTAACACCAAATATGTCTCTAACCTTCGTTCTGTTTTCCAGCGGGTGCGGCCAGTCGTATGTGAAAGAAATTATCGTAACAGTATTTTCATTCATAAAGATTTGAACACTTGTAATTTTGTTTTTGTTCGAGTAGACAAAGTGAAGGCTCCATCAGACGCACCCTATGATGGCCCATTCAAAGTGTTGAGAGAGCAGACAAGTGGTTCAGAATTCTCATCGGAGGAGAAGAGAAATCTGTCTCTATTAATCGTCTTCGCCCAGCATATATTATTAATGAGGACAATCTGGAGAGCAAGGACAATGACCCAAACCTGGTAAAGCCAATCTTACATAAGGAACACGGTAGAAATACGCCTACTGCAGGTAAAACGGTTAGATTTGCTAAAAGACCATCATTTTATTCTTTTAAAGCACCTACTGTTGTCAATAATCGTCCTAGTCAGTCTGTCGTGGTTCCTGCATCCTCAAGTTCCCAATTTCTGTTTCCTCAGTCACTTCCTAGTTCTTCTAGTGCTCAAAATCGGAGGAGTTTTTGATCCCAACTCCTGTGCAGCATACGAGATCAGGCAGGGAAGTGAAACCCCCGGGGAGATATCTGCCATAACCTTTGGCAGCATTTTGTTTATTAGTGCTTGTATTTGCCCGCTGATTCGTATTGTTCACTTATTTGTTGTTTTTTAATTTTTTAGTAAACCTCTCTTGTATGTGCAGTATTCATATAAATGCTAGTCTACAGAATTATGTACGATAACTGATTTTTATATATTAAGTTCGATTTTATCATTCATTTTTTTAGTTACCATGATTTTTATCTATTTATTTATGATTTATGAGCTCCGCTCTATAGGGGGGGGGGAGTAATGTAGCGGAGAGTCGTACTTATAGGTACCATAGTTATTAGGTATTATTCGATTGCAGTATTTTTCCCACCAAACATCCTTACTTATCTACTTTTTCTCTTCGTGTATAGATGGACTGTCTACTCGTATCGACACATGTACGCATTCATTGTTTTGTTTTTCCGTTTTCCGTGATTTTGTCTGTTTCTGAATAAAACTGTTCGTCGGGAATACTGACTTCGAGTTTTTTAATGTTTAACCATCCGCTACATATTTATTCTGAAAAATGAAATTCTCTGGAATATTTATTCTGAAAAATGAAAGTATGAAATAAAGTAGTTTTGTTCTCGTGTGCTTTTCTTGAATTTATTAACGTTTATTGTAACAAATATTCTGACTAAAAAGCATATTTCAGCATATTTTGCTATTTTCAGAGCATTTTTGGGAATTTTTATACAAATTTCCCCGTTTTATGGAATTTTTTTTTTAAACATCAGAAGATCGGGAAAAAATTACAAACGACAACTGACGACCTGTGACGAGCTTCGTTCCAAACGCTTTTGTAGTAAGCCAAAAAAAAAAGAAAAAGAATCATGATATTTTTCAGCAAAGACGTTTATACTACTACACTAGATACCTAACTTCAGCCTGCTAGTAGTATAAACCCTTCTCACCCACCCCGCGTTTTAGTATTCCATCTGCTAGCGTCACCGGTATAGAAAATCGGCTCCAATGCATTTTAAATGGGAAATTGGTCATTTTTAAGTCGCGCTTATAATATGTATTTTGCCTGGGTAAAACGATCTGAAAATTGGACAGACCATGCATTCATTTCTTGGGAGCAGGAAAATATTTTAAAAAACAATATGCTACACTTCAATTTCTTTTTTTTAATTTGAACGCCGGCACCTCTATGCGAAATTCACCATGTATTTTAAATGGGAAAAATGACTATACCGGTGACTGGCGAACGCTTATGCAAAACATTCGCACAAAGTTTGGATACGCTTATTTTACTATGGTAGTATAGGAAGTTAGGTATCATATGGAGATTAGTTTCAACGTCTTTGTTCTTCAGTGTCCAGTGTGTATTGCGGTCCATCGGATGCTTAGATCGGATTATTTCCTTATTTTGAGCTTTGAGGAGCTTACCATATTTGTCTCATTTTCCCCTGTAAAATGACACCCATAATGTGAAAGAATATTTTTGAATATTTTGGGCTTGTAGGGAATTTTTTTGGCATATTTCACAAAAAAAAAGGGGGAATTTCTTATGCGCATATTTTGCATTCTTTAGGGAATAAAAATAGAAGCCCTAACCATTACTAAGGCACGCACATACGGCGCTCTTATCAATGTAAGGATGAATATCAAAGCTAATAGAACATGATATGAAAAACTTCAATTTTCGAGTGACTGCACTAATGCCAGTAAATTTTTTCGCAAAAACTTGTCCTACATATTATTTAACCGTTACTGGGCTATCTATTTAACTTGGATTGCTATCATAAATGAATTTTTGACAAAATTGGAACGAAACGAAAATCACGATTTTCCCGTTTAAATGCATGAAGACGTTCACCGCTATCCTATAATGTTGGTAATGTTGGTGCGGCAAGGGGGAAGACTCGATACTATTTTTTGAACAAACCAAAAAAAAAAGCCACAAACGGTATTTTCATTCTCGTAGCCGTGGCCATAACAATATTAATAAAATAATGGTACTATTTGATTGAGCTCCATTTTCCCTTTAAAATAATACCCATATTGTTAGGTCGCATATTTCTAGTTTTACGGGAATATTTTAGCATATTTTGAAAAAATAAACGCATATCGTGGAATGAGTTACTTGCTTTTCACCCTTTGATGTAATGTATGCTTGGTTTTATTGACTGCATGATAAGTTTGTACACATCTCAATATAGAATCAATGTTAATTCAATGCGTTTGTAATCATTTATCGACGCCAATTTCACTGAATATCGTCTTAGAGAATATATATTTCCAGTGGCGTAGTAGCAAATTATCCAGTGTGGGAACGCTAAATATATTTGACAAATTATAATAAGGAAACTCCGAAAGTCGTATTTATATGATTTCCTATCTGCGGAAAACTAGTGTGGGAACCTCTACTACACCACTGTATATTTCTCTAAGAATATCATGCGTCGATGCGGTACATATACAGAGCGGGTTTCAGTTTATCAACTTTAACACAGAGGAACACAACACAATAACAGTTTCGAAGACGTTGCTGTTCTGCTATCTTGAACACTGGAACTTGTACTTGGCACCGCCATCTCACACTGTCACACCTGCAAATCAAAATTTTCCTTTGATGTCTATTAAATTTTCCTACTTAACCACGTTTCTCTGTCAGAACCTCAGAAGTCAGAACACTTGAGGTTGCCACTTCGCTTGAGAGCGATCTCAGAATGAAAGGCGCTTTTGTTGTTCGACTGATATTGATAAGAGGTAAAGCGACTGTATACAATTTAAACAGCTACAAGAGAGGAGCGTATTTAAGACAGCATGGTACGGTGAATTCGTTGATTTTGGAAAAATTTCCAACTGGTTTTCCTAAGGAGTAGGACACGCAGAATTCGAAAATCAGCATATCCGCCAAAAGGGCACCTGTTTGTCAAGGGCCCTTTTGACAGATAACTCCTCATTTTTGAATCAGTGGCCCAATTTTGAAAAATTCTAATTTACCGACTTTTAGGAAAAAAGGGAGGTTATTTTTACGCTCTTTCCAACGATACTAATGGCTCTTTTGTTTACGAGTGTTGGTTGGTTCCCTTACGCTCAATAGCTTCCATTCAGTAAGAGGGAACCAACTAACATTCGTAAAGAAAATGAGTTATTAGTATCGTTGGCAAAAGTGTAAAACGTAGAATTTTTCAAAATTGGGCCCCCGATTCGAAAATGTGTACTCACGTTGAATAAAACTTATCAGTAAACGCTGTGTCATATAGTTTCTACATGGCTCTTGAAATTCGAATCACGTGTTGTCAAAAAGCGGATTTTGCTAGTTGGTTCCCTCTTGCTGAACAGCGTCCATATAGAGAAGATGGCAAATCTTCTATATAAAAGTAAATATAGTATAAACTGAAGGGGGAAAAAAAAAATCTTGAAAGTACCGAAAAGACTGAAACAAATAAGCTGAAACTCCGAAGGAAACTCCTGGATAAACAGGATGAAAGGACTAAATGCTGTGGCATTTTTTCATGAACGACCCAACAAAAAAAAAAACAACAACAGGGTGTCCACAAAGAAATGCCGACATTTGTCTCCGGACGCACCTTCCTGCCTTACGACCGGGGGACGTGCTCAGATCATGAAAAAATCGGCGTAAGTGGCCGACCAAGAAAAGCTCAGAGAGCCTGAGGAAGTATCCCGACTAGCTCACGAGAGACCTCTCAGGCGTGGTATTGCCAGGGATAGGAAGGTGGTTACCCAGATCACAGGCTAAGTCGTTTCAAGTTCCGGAACGAAAAAGTGAAGTATACTAAGACTTACGTTCTCACATTCTCCAGCAGACTCCCCATATCCCCCCCTCACAAAGAAGAAATTTAAAACATAATGGACATCACAAAACACATTTTATTCCGCAAATGAAAAATTCAAGAGACAACAGAAAATGAGACCACGTGGCGGAATGCGGACATAAACGATTTGGCACCAAGAAAAACAGAAAAAAAAAAAACTTCCGGCACATAACAGTCTCCGATGGCGGAAAATTCGTGCACCCGCGAAAACTGCAGTTCAAAACGAAATTGAGAAAAAAGAATTTAGCAAAACAGCATAATCAAGAAAAACAAATCGCTCGTGCAAATGGCATCGAGGACCAGCCGGGAAAAAAGACCAAGATAAAGTAAGACCAAGTACCAAGTATCTCTCCGAATACATATTTTGCGGATTACATACACAACAAAAATTATCAGGAAAACAGGTAGACGGAGGGAGAGGAAATGGAAAATAGGAAAACGTCATTTCGTATGCAGATTCTCACCTGCATACGGAATGACGAGTACAGAAGGAAAGGGAACTCGGTGCCTTCACAAGCGATTAATTTAGATCGAGCTGCAGTTATCGTGTTTTACCTGCCACATATGCCCCGCGGACTGGAGTCCATTGCACGCAATGGGCTTCAGTACGAAGACTTCAGCAGGGATCCACTAACCTTCCGCCACCTGAAAGAAGAAAGAAAAATAATAACACTCGTAATGATAATACCAAACAAATTATTTGCCCCCTGAGGGGATAGAAATAAAGATAAATCAATAAAACGGGAATAATAAAAAAAAACTTCGTCTAAAGGAAACAAAACAAAAACAAAAACAAACAAAAAAAAAATACAACTTAATATCAAATATCAAATATGGATAGGCCATGCGGAATTCGACGAGCCATCCGGGATGCGGGTCTTCATCCACTCCTCCTGGGTGGAACCGGCATTCCTCCTATTCGTACACGGACTTCTCCACAAATGGAGTAACGACTTTCGCTCCGCTGTCTGGATCGGTCAGACGGAGTTTTTTCATCGTCGGATGGAATTCCACTGAGAAGGTAGACAAAAAGTGTCTCCCCAATATGAAACTTTGGCTTTGAGGCCACTCATTGATCACGTACGCATATATTTGTATGGGTCGTCCGGATATAACAACATCCATACGCACCTTCTTGTCTACCGTCACGGATTTGTGTTTCTTCCAAAACACATGGTAGACTTTTGCCGTGACGGATTTGACTGGATATCGCGAATGCGCCACCAGATCACGGGTGACCATAGAGAACGGCAGCCTGTTGTCAATCCACAAGTGGATGCATCCATCCCCAAGCTTAGCGGGGATGGATGGAAGCTTACGCTCGATCCCTTCGGTGGGTTTCCGATCGGAGTAATCGCGAGGCATTGGTACTGCTCGCGGTATTTGTGAGTACGAGGTGCACTTGGAGTCATATCCTTCTCCAGTTCTCTCCGCGGCCAACGGCTTTGCGGATTGGGTTTTTTCAACGCTGCTCATCATTTCCAATAACTTGTGGGATTGGGACTCCAACTTTTCCAACCGAACGTTCATAATCGCTCCTGCGACTTGCTGTTCCCATAACGTGGAAGGAGCTGCGATTGTCGCCGGCATACCCCCATGCATACAGATGCCGGGGCTCGACGGCTTATTCTCCGCTGGCGGATTGGGTTGTAGCGGCTTTGTACATATCAAGGGTATCATTTCTGATGATTTCTTTGGATGCTCCACCGCGGACGGCAGTGGTGGAAAACCCGGAGGTGGTCCCACTGGGAGCTCCTCTTCAAGGGGACACTTCTCCGCGGGCCATTGGCTGATTTCACTTAGGTCCACACGCCGGACTTCCTCATCGGTGATCTTTGTTTTTTCCAGAAATTCTGGCCGCCACTTGATGGGCTCCTTCACCGTGAGGAGATGCACGAAAGCATGGAAGCGATGGAGGTGTCCTCTTGGGCAGATGGCATACGTCTGCGGCGGATCCATTTCCTGATCGCGTGACAAACCAAATTCGTTATTATCTTACGATGTTTATTAAATATTCTATAACTTTTATTTAGTAGGATCTATATGGGTAAGAGAAACAGGGGGAGAGAGAAAGAGGAGAGGGGGCGAACGAGGGAAAGATGGATAACTGTAGACACTCTAGCCCTGGTTTACTGGCGTCGATTTAGCCCTCCGCGCTCTCCGAGGTTCCGTCAGGCGTAATAGATTCCTCACGTTTTGTATCTCCTCGAGGTCAGAGTCTGCTATGTCGCATGTTACAACGGTGTTTGGACCCAGCACTCGCTTAACCCTGTAAGGTCCTCTTGCTGTCTCGCATAGTTTCGCGGTGATATGCTTCTCCTTACTGGAGAGCGGATGTGTCCTGATGAAGACGAGGTCGTCCACCTCAAGAGAGCAGCGTGTCGAATGTAGTGATCGTTTTCTGCGTTGCTTGTAGACTTGGTCTAAGCGCTGTTGTACAACTTCATGTACTCGTGATGAATCCACAGGTAGTGCTGGCGTTATTTTATCCGAGAGCGGGTCCCGCGGGTTTAATCCTTTGGCCAAAGTGACCGGAGCCACCCCAGTGGTCCGATGCTCCGTCTCGTTGATGGAGGCTTCCACATCCCTAATCATATCGATCCAGCAGCCCTGTTTCCGATCTTGTAGATGCACCCGGAAGCGGTCTCCTAATACCCGCATCACCCGTTCTGCGGGCGAGGCTGCGGGGTTATAGGGTGCGACATATCGTACTATCACTTCTTTCTTTTCCCAGTACTTTCTCCAGAGTGTGGATCTGAAGCAAGTAGCGTTATCTGACACAATCGATAGTATTGGACCAAAGTCTTGTCCGAAAGTCTCCATGGCCTTTATAGTACCTGCTGTTGCGGCCTTTCGAAGTGGATAGAGTTTTGTGTATCTGGAAAAGATGTCCATTACCACGAGAATGAGATTTAGGCCGCCGCGGGCCGTGGGCAATGGTCCCCAAAAATCAACGGCGATATGTCCCTTTTCGCGAATCTGGATAGGGTGATATTGCGTTGGAACACATTTCTTATGTTTTTTGCAAGTATTGCACTGCAGACATCGAGCTATCAGCTCATATACTTGCTCGCGAAGCAATGGCCATGAATAATGACGTAACAGTACTGCGCAGGTCTTCTCCACCCCGATGTGTCCATAATATTGGTGGTAAAACATGACCAGGTCTTCTCTAATGTCGGTTGGAACCAACAGGCGGAGTCGTTGATCCCGCCCACGACGATACACTAGCGAGTTTTCTATGACCATTTGCTGTGGCACCTTCCGCATTAGGTCTTGTATCTCTTGATCCTCGGCTTGGAATCTCGCGAACTCCTCGAATACTTTCGTCAGGCGTTCGGTAGGTTTAGTTTCGAAGTGTAGGATCTGATTCTCTGCCTCCGCAGAAAATCTGTCGGAATACCGGCCAATTACTAGCTCATGGAATTTAGCTAGCTTATTTTCTGGTGCCTTGATGTGTAGGAATTCCACATCGAACTCGCGGATATAAGTCTGGAACTTGAGGATTCGCGGAGGCCAATATGGTCGCGGGTGTAGTAGATTTGTCCACGAGTGCGAGCCGTGGACAATGACTTTGTTGCCGTGGAGGAAGTAGTAAAACTTCTTTAGAGTGTGAACTAGACTAAGGAGTTCTAGTTCCCCCTCTGGATAATTGAATTCCGCATTGCGGAGCGCACGACCGGTAAAGGCGATGGGAGTCGGCTTCTGCTGGGGGTCGTATTGGTAAATAGAGCCAGCTAGTCCTCTCAGTGAACCGGACACAACTAGGTGGAATGGTTCTCGCGGATCCGGATAAGCTTGCTCAATTCTGTCAGCCAGCATTCGTTTGATCTTCTCAAAGGCCGACTGTTGAAGTTCTCCCCAGATGAAAGGATTTTTTGTCGACACCAGTTGCGTGATAGGTTGCGCGGTCACTGACAGCTCGGGAATATTCGCTGCATAAAAGTTCACACTGCCCATGAGGCTCATAACTCCCTTGCGGTCATGGGGGGAAGGGATCTCCAACATTTGCCGTACATTGTCTGGGTCCGGCCGCGTGCCGGTCTCGCTGACAATCCATCCGAGGAATGGTACCGACGTCTGGAACCACTGGCACTTTTCCCAGTTCAAAGTCATGCCTGCCGCAGCTATCTTAGTCACCACTGTCTCGCAGTGGACTCGATGTTGTTCCTCGTTCTCAGAGTAAATGATACAATCATCTACGTATGATGCAGTGTACTCTTCTGTCCCATGCAGCACCTTCTGGAGAGCCGCAATGAAGGCAGCCATGGAGTCGTTTGTTCCAAAACTCACTCTGGTGAATTTTAATGGCCTTCCGTTGAATACCACAGTGCAGTATGGCTGGGATTCCACATTCAGTGGAATCTGCAAGAACCCCTGTCGAAAATCAATCTTACTGAAAACTCTGCAGTTTCGAAATCGCGTTTTCAGGTGATCTAGTCTAGGGACTTCGTGGTTCTGAGGAGAGATGAATTCGTTTAATGCTCGAAAATCTCCGCAAACCCGATAGGTACCGTTCTTCTTTTTGATCGCCACTAGTGGTATGCGGTGCGGCGCATCGGAGTCGACTAGGATGCCTGCCTCAATCCACTCGTGGATGGTTGCTGCAACAGCGGCTTCTTTGCGTTTCGGCACTGGATAATCCTTTCCACGTACCACCCCTGGTCGTTGGGTGTTAAATTTGTGCTCATAGACAGAGCACTTTCCAATTCGGTCTTCGAAGACTCTCTCATGCCTATTCAGGAAGTCTGTAAGCCACCCCTGGGTTGTGGCCATGCCCCGGGTAACGGATGGGTCGGCATCATTAGTTATGCCCCGGGCAGAGGATGAATTGGCATCTTTCATCATGCCCGGGTAGAGATTTCTCGAGTCGGTTTCTCCACAGCCCTGGTAGAGGATTCAACAGCGGCTATAGTCATGGAGGAAGTGGATGTAGCGCTGATTTTTTCCCTCGCTGATTGAATATGGACTGATTTTGGATAGTCCAACTGAAGATAGTGTAAGTCCTCCGCGGATGAAGGTGGGGACTCCACTGGTCTATCAGATACAACAACTGGAGTTGGCTCTACCGACAGGTCACACCGTTCGAGCTGGACTATGAAGGGTGGGCAACCAGCTTGGACAGTTAGGTGTTTCTTTGGTAAGCTGATGTCAATCTGGTACTCGTCTATAAAATCTCGACCTATCAAGCAGGACACCTTGGAGTTAGCGGTGACACAAAATCGCTGGCGGAACTGGAAGTTGGGTTCCCCACTGTTAGCACAGAGGAATGGCACCGATAAGGTGGTTGACATGCGTACCTTCTCGCCGGTTAGAGTTGACATCTGCAGGGGATTGCAGGTAGTCTCCGCATAATCTTCACGTGGGTTTGCCGTTTTCAAGATTGTGTACAATTCCCCAGAGACAATACTGATTGGACTGCCAGTGTCAATCAGGGCCTCGAAAACGATAGAGCCGGCGATGCATTTCATTTTCCCAGCTGGATTAGGCTTCCAGCCGAGCTGCATTACCGAGATGACATCAGCGGTCGGTCTTGGTCTGGTGTTTCTGGTCTGTCGAAACTTGGCAGGATCCTTCTGGTATTCAATCAGTCCACGGAGTCCACGCATGACTGCTTCTGATGCCCTGGCTGACCATGCTTTGAAATTAGCACCTCGACTATCGATTTTCAGGAACATGTTTTGGTCGATCTTGAAGTCTTCTGCTTTCAACCCACGGGGCCATCGGTCGACATTCCTATTCATGAACCGTGATGCAGCAAAAATGTCAAAGGTACGGAAAACGTGGAGGGCGGATGGGGTTTCCGATCGCAACCTCCACATGGCGCGATTCATCTCTGCTAGCTGCATGTAGACTGCATCACCTCGTTTGTCCCACAGCGGGGTCACTTCACACAAAATGATAGATTTTATGTGAAAGTGGCTGAGCAGTTTGGTAACCACTGATTCGTAGTCCTCTATCCATTTTGTGGTGTCTGAGATCCCGCTCTCAAACTCGTCTAGCCCGATGGCCAGGATAATTCGGGATCCCAGGAACGAGACTGCAGACTGTAGTCTTCTCAATAGTTCCTTCACGGTAAGGCCGTTCCGCAGAAGCTCTGTTGGTCGGTGGATGCGTGCAACGTTTGGTTCAGCCGAGACTTCTCGAGCCAGATGTTTCGCCATAGAATCTCCCAGTATCTCATATTCACCCCACTTGACGGTCGACAGTGGAGCAACTGGAGATTCAGATCGAATATTCGAATCGCCCACGGCGCATATATTCTGGGTGGGTCCTTCCAAATCAGTTGGCTCCGGCAATCGGTATTCCGCAGAACTGTGGTTTAGCTCAGGTTCGTCGCTGAAACCATCATCATAATGTTCGTTAGGTTCCAGCGACAGAATGGCGTTTTTTGAAATGGTGTCTTTTCGGAGCGGTTTCCAGCTGGTTTGGTTCTCTTCATTTGGTCGGCCTCGTCTGCGGAGACGTGGTTCTGTTGCAGCTTTCCACCGTGAGGCAGTTTGGATCATCTGATTAATGTCTTTGATGGGAGACTGGACAAACTCCAGCTGCAGAGCTGATGGCATTTTCCGACGGAGGTCTATAAGGAGGTCTGCTGGTTCTATAAAGCTAACGTACTGCAGTTTTCTGTACCAACGATACAGGAACTGTTGTGGCTCCTCGCCATTTTCATCATACTCCGCTGCATCAAAGGCATACATGAGTGCTTTCTGTTCGGAGGCGGCCCAGAACGCACCAATGAACGAGCGGACTGTGCTCTCGAAATCTTGGTTGCCCTGGAGTGCGAGTGACATCCAGTCGCAGCCATCTACTACCAAGTTTCGGAAACGTTTCACCTTCTCAGCGGGAGAAGCACAGAAATCGCCGATGCGCTCCGTGAATAGGGTGATAAACTCCACCGGAGTGCGATGATCACGGCGACCTTGGAATGGTTCAAGAATTTCCTTATCCTTAAACATGTGAGGAACTTTTGAAAAACGAAAACTGCGGTCGTCGGCCTCAGTATTGTCGTATGATCGGGTGACTGCACGCGAAATGTCGGAATTATCACGCCGATGACGATGCAGAAATTCCTCAGGGTTGAAATTTTCTACCCTGTGGCGGAAATCGCGGTGAGCAGTCGTCAGCGTTTCACGGTTTCTACCTGTCTTTTCATTCCGCGAGCGATTCAATCTCTCTCGCTCTGTTTCAGAGTCGACCTCTGATTCAGAGGCAGATCGACTGTTCGAATTTTCTCCGCGGGTAGGCGGCGCTCGTCGAGTGGATTCGGAGACGGGTTGCGGCCAGGATACTCGTTTAGTGGAGTCACGTTCCTTTTCATCTTTCAATCGCGCTATCGTATGATTCACTGACAATAATTGATCTTTCATCAGCCGTGATTCGTCGGCCTGTCGCTGTGCGGCTTCGGCTTGTCGCGCCTCAGATTCGCGGAGGGATTTTTGGAAACTCTCCATGAGGGCGCTCATTTGTTCGTTGAAGGTCGTTTTCAGCATAGCCTCTCGATCTAGAGCGGCTTTCTGCGCGGTTTGTAATGCGACGTCGGCTCTCTTCTCCGCAAGATCTCGTTGGTTCTCGCGGTCACGAGTCTCTTTCTCCAAGTCATCCGCGATTTGCATGAGCGAGTGCGAGAGGGCTTCGGGAACGTCTGGTAGCTTTTCAAAACGTTCCGCGTAGCGGTTTTTTCGCGGAGGGAGATTCGGGTTTGCACCAGTCGTTGTCGATTTAGGGTTAGTCTTTTCGGAAGGAGGTGGTGGGTCGTTCTTACCCATGTTGAAATTGTAGGAAATTCAAAGGAATCCGTTTATTATACAGTCTTAGAGGGGAATATAACAAAATGCAAAAAAATAAGAGAAAGACGAAAAATAAGAAAACGAAAAATAACGTAAACAATGATTCGTACTGGGTACGACCTGGGTTGATGAAGTGATAAAAAGGTAGACGATCGTTTGCAATTACAGTGAAATTTATCAATCATGAGAGAATGGGGAGAATATGGGATTAGGGCTGGAAACTGTGAGAAAGCAACACGAAAAACAAAATAAAACTAATAGTCGAAAACTGTGTACCAACTTGACTCACCTAGAAGACGAAATATAACACCGCACGTGCGATAACCAAAAAGAAAAAAGAAATATCGCCGGCGGAAGACGAAACAAACGAGAAGAGAAATTAACGAAGGGAAAAAACAGAAAATAAACAAAACAAAGAGAAAGAAACGATTAACAGTAATTAGCAATTACGTTAAATTACGGAAAAGAATATACGAACGAGTACATCGAAAAAACGAAATAATGCAAGATGTAAACAGTAAACTCGTGTAAATAGATAAGGCCACCGGTTGCGGAGACGGCAAACGCCGGTGGTTGCGATCGAAACACGCCGGTGCGGCTGGCGTGTTCGGTAAAGGCGTAAAGAGAAACGGCTTAAAGAAAGTAGTACATAAGGTACTGTTCGACGCGTAATCCGCCCGGCCGCCGCGGAGGAAAGAAATGCTTCACGCTGTCGCAATGGGACAGCGTGCGCAGAGCCAAAAACTCAACGCTTATTGGCTGAGCGGAAAACGCGTGCATAGTGACGTAGTCAAGTTGGTAACACGAGAAAAAGGACCTAAAACACTGACGGACATCGGCGGTTAGACAACTGGTGACGTCGGCCGAAAACGAAAACAAAACGAAAAGGCCGAAAATGTGGCCGCGTGCACCGAATTTAGGATTTTGATTACCGATGCCGTAAAACTAAAAGAAAAGAAGAAAAAGAAGGGCGCCACTGCATTTTTACTCGAAAATACAGAAAAAGAGATCGAAATAATAACCGAAAGATGGGAAATTTAGCGTTCTACGAGTTCGGATAATGCGGCGCAAGACGTTACGTTACAGATAACCACGAACTCGTTGGAACTTGAAAGGCGTTAACATGATTCTTGGGTAACGAAAAATTTAGAAGTAATTTTGAAATACCCTGGGAGACTTGGTATTCAAATCTCACCCCACGTTGGGCGCCAATTAAGCTGTGGCATTTTTTCATGAACGACCCAACAAAAAAAAAAACAACAACAGGGTGTCCACAAAGAAATGCCGACATTTGTCTCCGGACGCACCTTCCTGCCTTACGACCGGGGGACGTGCTCAGATCATGAAAAAATCGGCGTAAGTGGCCGACCAAGAAAAGCTCAGAGAGCCTGAGGAAGTATCCCGACTAGCTCACGAGAGACCTCTCAGGCGTGGTATTGCCAGGGATAGGAAGGTGGTTACCCAGATCACAGGCTAAGTCGTTTCAAGTTCCGGAACGAAAAAGTGAAGTATACTAAGACTTACGTTCTCACATTCTCCAGCAGACTCCCCATATCCCCCCCTCACAAAGAAGAAATTTAAAACATAATGGACATCACAAAACACATTTTATTCCGCAAATGAAAAATTCAAGAGACAACAGAAAATGAGACCACGTGGCGGAATGCGGACATAAACGATTTGGCACCAAGAAAAACAGAAAAAAAAAAAACTTCCGGCACATAACAGTCTCCGATGGCGGAAAATTCGTGCACCCGCGAAAACTGCAGTTCAAAACGAAATTGAGAAAAAAGAATTTAGCAAAACAGCATAATCAAGAAAAACAAATCGCTCGTGCAAATGGCATCGAGGACCAGCCGGGAAAAAAGACCAAGATAAAGTAAGACCAAGTACCAAGTATCTCTCCGAATACATATTTTGCGGATTACATACACAACAAAAATTATCAGGAAAACAGGTAGACGGAGGGAGAGGAAATGGAAAATAGGAAAACGTCATTTCGTATGCAGATTCTCACCTGCATACGGAATGACGAGTACAGAAGGAAAGGGAACTCGGTGCCTTCACAAGCGATTAATTTAGATCGAGCTGCAGTTATCGTGTTTTACCTGCCACAATGCACAGGAATTACAGAAATGAAATTTATGACTGAAAAGATGAATCAGAAATGACATAACAGTGACAAAGTGCAGGAAACACTGGAAGGATTGTGATCTATGATTCCTTACACAATAATTGGACAGGGAAGATACGAAACTGAATTTGAGTTTTACAGTTACGCAGTACATTAATGGGGGCGGGGGTAACTAAATAACGCGGAATGGCTTCGTTTCTGGTTCACCTTGATGTTTAACTAGGTCAAATAAATCTTTTTGAGTCATACTGAATTATAATAATTCTTGACAAGTCATATCAGGTTATCAAAATCGGATAAATCAGGAATGCAAAAGGAGGGTGTGATGGTGTGAAACGGGACATAAAAAAAGAATAGTGACAAGTTCACACGTGACTTTATACGTACTAATGATTTTAATTGTCTCGTCTCGCTGAATTCTAACAGCAATCAGCTGTCTATTGACATATGTATTTTGAAGTTCTTCTTACAAAATGAAATACGTGAATTCGGGACGCTTTGCGAACAAAAAAAATTGATAATACATAATATGAAGGAGAATATTTATTATACCTATAAAACTAAATTATGGACAATTATAAAAATCTCGCAAGACGAGGCACCAAACTGCACTTCTTATTTCGACCCATCACTCATGTCAGTGAGTTCTTCATTTCAACCAGTTACAACACTAATTCAAAAACACTTTCAACTATCATTCATCTTACTCTATTTTGGGCCACGAGATAAATATACTGGAATGAAATATCACATATGTTCAGGAACATCACTTCCATGGAGATCATATGGATCGAATTTTAGCAGACGAATCGTCGTTTTGTTTATACTAAAATGAAAGAAAATCAGTCACCAGTGAGAAAACAATATCAATTTGATTACTAGGTGAATAACGATTCTTCTTAACTCACTTGAGACATTTTGTACAGGGTGTCATACTGTTGCGCTTTATTGTAGAGAGTGACTCCAACGATAACTATCACAGTTCCAAGTCCGCTTAGCAACGTAATTGGATTACCAAAAAGGATAATTGAAAGCCATATCAGAAAAGCTCGCTTTACTGTATTAGCAACGCTGGAATTATAAATTCAGAAATTGAATCGAGTGTCCGTTATTCTTGGCCTTCCATTTTCGGAAATTTAATAGAACTGTACCTGTGGGTAACCGGATTAATGTAATCCATTAGAACATAAGCGGTGATAGATTGAAAATGGAAAAATATTCCATTCATTATGAAAGCTAAATAGGAATTACAACTGGTGGTGCTGAAGAATTCACTGATATTGACTAGTAAAAATGTAGTGGGAATTTGTACAACGATGGAGGCAAGACTCGTATAGAATTGCAGTTCAGCAGGTCTGAAACGAAACAGATTTTCAAAAATGATATTATTCAAGAGGGTAGGAGGAAAGGGAGACGCTGCCACAAGAAATTGAAGGATGGGGAACAGAGGAGGAAGCCTCCAGTCCCGCACTCATATTTTGAGGCAGCATAGCTGCATGCAGGGGAAACGTCTCCAGCACAAATCGAAACAGGGATGCCAATTAAAAGAAAGAACATGTAATTTGAGATCAGATAACAAAGTGAAAATGAGCACTGAAACAACGGATTTACAACACAATGATGAACGACCCCTGGGCGAAGGCGCAGAATTGATCGATGGAGTTAATAATTAACAATAACAAATAAATAAAGAGAATAACAGTAAAAGAATCAAAGTAACAAGTGTATATATCTTATAACTGGTAACTAATACTAAGGAACACAGGTCCCCCACCCTCCAACTACTTATAGGATCATCCCAAAATAACAAACAGACCCGCCCCAAAAATACGCGGTTAGCAATTTTATCAGGAACTCGGCACGAAGCCTAAACTAGAGAGAACCATTACTGTGAGTACACTGGAGCACTCACTCACCAACTCCGTGGCACGAAGCCTATTACATGGGAGTGGGAGCAACAGCGCATTAAATTAATCCAAAATGCCTGGAAGAGTGGAGAATACTGACTTGTAATACGATATATTAATATGAAATATATATAAATACCTGGTATTCCAGGGAATCCACCGACGGGTAGAGCTCTCCCCGCAGCTGGAACAAACTGGAACATGAGCATATAGCAAAATGCATAAGGGGGCAGGGAGGTACCCAAAATGGTGACATTTAACAAAAAGGGGGACATACAGAGGAACAATAGTGATTTACCATGATAAAAACCCAGGGGCAAGAATTGGTAAAAATTTTGAAATATAGGATCAATAAACAATGGCTAATAATTAGATTCGATTGAATTCCACTGTCCTGCAGGGACAGGATGGCATCATCTGACGTGGATCGGCGAAACATCCCTATTTCAAATGAAGAAACTTTGGTGCTCCTATAGCATGGTTCGGTCATGGTATTCAGCTCCTATCATGGCCCCAACCCCGACCCCGGCGCCCAGTGCCCGGATTAGTTCATATCACCTTCTAATCCACTCGCGGGCAACCGAACTATTAGGAGGCGTCGCACCGCGTAACATGCAAAATAACAACGACGCGACCGCAAAACAGTAGAAAATCCGAAATAAATTATTCGTAACACATACTAACGAAAGCAACAAATCAGCGGACAATTCCAACTAAACTTTTCACCACCAAGGGCCAAGCCAGATAAAGACGTCTCGTTTCGCTCGAAGTTAGATCGACCAGACGCATCGACACCGCCGGCAAACAGATAACCCCACCTACGCCATGATCGGTGGTAGGTGCAATTATCGTTTTCGCACGTTCGATACGTATCGGGAAACTACCTTCGAGCATTTCCATCCATCATATGCCCCCTGGGGGATCACTCCTGTAAGGGGAGATCCACCAGCGAATGCATGGACGCAAATAACTGGGGCCTACTGGGGAACTACCGGTGCCACGGCGCACAAGTCGCAGCTGCCTAACGTTAACGACAAATGGAAAACGGCACTGGGTTCGAGACTCACGATCAGGTAGGCGTTCGTGCACCACTTCTGCACGACCAGGTATTCACCATCGAACTTCTTGTGGAACTTTTTGGAGAGACCATAATACGCCTGAGAGAGGGCATGTAGGTACCCTCAGTGTTACGACATCTCCCGGTTGGAGCCTTGTGAATTCCGAGGCAGGACGGGTGTTAGTCTCGTGTTCAAGCCAACGCATCTTTTGCAGCTTGATGGTCGCTACATAACTTTGGATGGAAGATGTGAGGGTACTTTCGGGAGTTAAGCACTTATTGAGACATTTGAGATTTTCGAGATACGTTTTGAAAGTTTCGCCCCCTGCCCAATCAGCTTCGAGATTACTAAAGTCCTCCGCATGTCCATTCGTGTGGACCAAGCGGACAGATCCGGGAGGTAGGGTCTCAATATACAGCATTAGGATGTTAAGCCACTTGACATTACTGTATGAAATTTAGCTTAGAGTTGTCTCTCGATAGCGAGCCAGAATCAAAAAGGTCAACAATGTAGCCTGAATCTGTATGGACAACAATCTTTTTAGCACCCCCCGCTAAACTAATGCGGAGAGTCTGAATTACTCCGATTAGCTCAGCCTGGTTATTTGTAACTTTCGGATCGATAATTTTCAACTGGTTGGCAGAACTGTTTGTGGAAAACCATATTGCATATGCCGACAAAGCGTCCTTACAGCCATTCTTAAGTGCACCACCGTCGGTTCATACATGAACACCGCAATTTCTATCGTAGATGAAATTGATTGTCTTTTCTTTGAGTCGGTTCATACATGAACGCCGCAATTTCTATCGTAGATGAAATTGATTGTCTTTTCTTTGAGTGGCAGAGACAGGTCATTATTCGATATATTTAACTCCATACCCTTGATTACTGCAGCGAGTTTATGCTTTGGATGTGGGACCTGATAGTGTAGATTCTGACCCATGGGGACGCTCACTGGGATACCGAGAATCTCGAACGGGGAGTAGCCATGTGATTTCGCCGCCACATTTATAGCATCTTGAACATCCTTGATGTGGCTAAACCAACGAGTATAATCGCCATGTGGACTACTAGGGTCGTTTATTATCAAACGCAGTTTTTCGGAGATGACTCGCATCTGGCGTTCCACGGGATTCGCATTGGCGTTGTACGGGGTTATATAACTACGTGAAATATGCATAGTTTGTATGAACCTATAGAACTTGTTACTGCGAAATTGGGTAGCGTTGTCGGATAATTGAGTATTGATTTGGTAACCAAGGGCCTGATATTCGTTCAAGACCTTTTTTAGTGCATAAATGAAACTTGAGGCCCGTATCGACTTCATGCCGCGAATCGACACGTAACCCGAGAAGACATCTTGAGCAACGAAAAGGGCGACTACGCTATTGGCAGCAATGGGAATCGGACCGTATACATCGCATGAAACTAACTTAAATGGGGAGTCAGCGGTCACTGGACATGGCTGAGGCTTATTCGATGCATTAGGTGACTTGTTCTGTTTACACGGGAGACACTGCGAGATGACCCGACGCACTTGCGCGTCCAAATTAGGGTAGTAGAAAGAACGACTAATTAACGTGGTCGTCTTATTGACACCAGGATGAGAGTAAAACTGGTAATAAAAGTTTATCAAATGGGTGATCATTGCGCTTGGAATCACTAATAGCTTCCCTTCCGACGTGGTTCGGAATCACTAATAGCTTCCCCTCCGACGTGGTCCGATATAGTGTCTCATTATCAACCTCATATTGTTCCCGAAAAGCGCCCAGCACACGAGAGTCAGATAACAATTTTTCTCGAATCTTGGAACAGAAAGGGTCACCCTGTTGATGTAGTTTGATGTCGGTTGATGATTGGCGAAAAAGCTCGGAAGCAAGACTATCCGATTCCGAACCGACTTGTTGTATTACCGCCGAACAGGATGAGCAACATTCGGCAGTAAAGGCGACTGATATCGGATCGTCGCAATTTTCAGCAACCTCAGTGTGAGCCGATTTAACACCTGAAGTCACATCTAATCTGTCGTCTAATTGTAACAAGCTAAAGACGGTCGAGTTTTGCAGGGTTTTCAGTATCTTCTCGAACCTGGTATCAGTTTCTGCTGTACAACTTATATCGAATGAATTGATAAAGAGATACATCTTTGCAACCATAGTGTTTACCGGCACTAAATCTGCCATTTTCTTTAATAGTGTACCAATACGATATTCGAGTATAATGGTATGGCCAGTTAGTAGAGCCTGATAACGTTTCAACGTGTAATACCGTGCATAATAGTTTTTATAATCCAATGGCTTGGACATTGCTGTTTAGTTCAAACGATGATTTATCATGGTTATTATATTAAGTTCTCCCTCGATGTGTTGGAATATACACCCGACAACAAACGTTTCAGTAACAGACACCTTTATAAGGAAGGGTTGGTTCCTCATGAGCGTCGAATTCCGTGGTCTGAATCTTGACATTATCGACATACACTTTAACGGACTTAGCATCAACATCATCTGTGTAAATCGCTTGTCTAGCTGCCCGATTAAAAATCGATGATGAAACGGAGGTACCAAAAGGTAGACGGGTATATTGATAACAAGTACCATCAAATTCGAACCCTAAAAATTTCTTAGCGTCGTCATTGAACCCGATCTGAAGAAACCCATTTGAAAAGTCTGAAGACGAATAGAGATTGCACTTCTCCTGTTCAAAGATTACATCTTCGATCTTTGGTGGGTTATGATGTTGGGGACGCAGAATGCGATTGAGTGAGCTAGAGTCTAGGCACAGACGAATGGACCCATCCTTTTTTGTGACTGCCACGAGCGGGTGAATAAAACGTGTGTTGGACTGTCCTATGATACCTGATCTCAGCAAACGAGTGATTTCTTGCCGGACTTTGTCGCGCGTCTTAATTGGCACAGGATATGACTTAGGAATCCAACGCTCGGTCGGCAACACCTCAAATGACACCTTATACCGATTATACAACCCAAGTTGGGAACGAAAGACAGGAATGAAATGAGCGAACTCTGCGAATGCAACTTTGCCCTGCTCGGGAGAGATATACTTATGCAACACGGTGTACTCAATTTTCTTTTCCAGCAGGCCGAGTAATTCACGCGTCTCTTCGCGGGATATGCGGTGACTCGTATCAGGATCCATCTGCCCTTCGAGAGCAGAAACCTGAGTGAGCGCATCCGGCATTATGTTCGGAATGGAGACAGACTTTGAGTTACTCTCTTGGTATTTGATTGTAACTGGGTGAAGCGCTGTGTAAAGATTAAACTCACGCGCGAAGTTTCCCGCTCGATGAGTCCCAACCATGATATTATTTTTAGGGTGTGATTTTTACGCCCACAAGAAAGTGTTAAAAGCACGGAACAAATAGACTGTATGAACAGAAGATCTATGTCATGCACGAGAGAATAAGTATTTCACGGGGGAAAAATTGGCGCAAATAAAAATAAAATACATTAAACGCAATCGTAATTCGTTGAAACGGAAAAACAAAAAATGCACAGTACACAAATACCTTTTACACATAAAAGGAAAAAACGAAGCCCGATAATCATTAGCTCGCAAAATTAAGGGGTTCACACGGTTGTCGGTTGGAAAAATGAAAAAAAGGGAGGGGGTACATGAATTGAATAATGAATTATACGAGGAGGGCTCTTCTACACTTAGATGGCCGCCCACGTTTCCGCTTCTGCCCGAGCGGGACACTTTTCGCTTCTCGCGCACTTTGATATCTTGCCACCTAATTAGCATGCCTACAGAATGTTTGCATTGATTTTTCTTAACAAAAAACGGGCAAGTGCAGGTTATGTGGGCAGGATACACCTCGATCTTCCATATCTGCATACACCACGCACCAAACTCCTGAAATGACTTTCGCTTTCCCTCTCGGCGTTCAAATGTCGTAAGAAGTTTTGCAGTTATTGCTGTTTGCGACTTGGAGGATGAAGTGAAGTATTGCGTACATTCGCGGGCGTCCCGCTGCAGCACTACCGGTTTCTTAGCGACCCATTGGAAAGCTTCAGTCCAAAGTAGCAGCAGAATGGAACAAGTATCAGTGAAGGATACAAAATTCACAGATCTCGGATCACGGCGTTGCGACCACTGCCTCACCATATCATTGGTACAATTGAGGAACTGGCCTACTGACAACCTTTCTTGTAACGTATGTTCCTTTTTGATTAGGGCGTTAGTGGACTCAATCCCATTATTGGTAGAAGGTAAACCAATTGCAGCCCCCTCATACCAGTTCGGAAGATTGCGCAGCCACTCTTCTTCAAAGTAATCGATGAATTCGAGGACGCGTTTGTCAGTCTTTTTTCTCCATTTCTGAAAGAAGAGTGTAGAGGCTTGGAGAAATGTTTCTTCATTGAGACACGTTTGCAGCAAGTAAATATCTGCCTTCAATTTCTGGGCTTCATTGGCCTTCTTGATAGATCTGAGGTGCTTCTCTACATTTTTTATGACGTGGAAGTTGCACATCAAACGTACATCAGGGGTACTGAAGACTGCAGTGAAACCATTTGTAATGGCCTCACTGCCATTGGCCAATAATACTGTTGGTTTCCACTCTATAACAGCTACATGCAAGGTGTGGAAGAGAAACGCAAGATCATCCTGTGCTTCTCCTTTTGTTATTGCTACTGCAAGAGGATGAAATACGTAATTTGCGTCACTGGTTTCCACCAGAAGGAAAGGATATCCTTGAAACGTCAACTTGTAGGTCTCGTCCCTTTGAACCATATGCAATTTTGTAGCCAGCGACAACAATCTGCGCGTTGATATGATTATCGTCAAATCTTGTTTGTCTGTATCATATGACTCTGCATGAATGTAGAAATCAAGTACATACGGTTCATCAACGTCCTGTGGAATTTCCTTGCGTTCTTCGCACCACATTTGAATGTTAGAGGCCGACACGGTAGGGCTGCCTAATTTTTCGAGTCGCAGTGTCTGGAGGAAGGTAGCAAGTTTTGACTTTTCTGGTTCGGCCATCTGTTTTTGACAAAGAAGATCCAAGATAGCATTCGGCTTTGTAATTCCCTCTGCATACTTTTCTTGTATAAACACCTTCAAATTGGACGACAAACCAGGAGTGGGATCTGTTACATGATTATCATGCGCATTGTTTGTTTTGTACAATGAAACTTTGTGGCTCGTGTTGTGATACAACAAATATAATCCTGCCCCACATTCAGCCACTTGGTATTTACCTGCTGTACAACGATACTCCACTCTTCTACCCCTTGGTGTAATAGTTGATGACGATACTATCCAAATTTTTCGCGAGTGGACGGCTTCTTCGACCTCTTTTGCAGATGAATAAGTTTCCCTTTCAAGCCACACACGCGTTAGTCGCCTACATTTCCTTTTCAGCTGTTCAATCAAATCATTGTCTTCTGATGAAGAGTCACAAGAACTTTCAAAATACGTTACATCCATTGAAAAATGAGTATAGCAAAAATTGAAAAGTAGGTATATGCAAATGTAATTGACTCGAATTTGCGTAGATTACACAGATTACTGATGAACTGTGATTGAATTATATATACCCAGGGACGGCGCGATCTTGTATTCTGCGGGGGGGGGGGGTGTTTATAAAAATTTTCCGACAGGCTGTCAAAGGTAAAGTCATGCAGTACGTTGTGATGCAAGAAAAAGACGTGTACATTTGGCTATTTGCATAATATGAAAAACAGTGTAGGTACCTATTTGATTATTGAAAAAATTACATAATTATAGTAAATTGTACAGCAGTGAGTTAATAGATGAGCATCAGTCCAAAATCGAATATGAAAATAATTATTAATGTAGGTAAGTATTTAAATGTTGGTGATTTTAAATTATGTTTTTATTTGCCTTTGTTTTAATGATGACCACGGATTTACAATCTTGTTAAGGTTGATTACATCAGTGCTATCTTTCTCTGAAGACAAGAGCATTAGATAGTCCAGGCGTTTATCTCCCATATTAGTTTGTAAAGTGTTGAATGTAAGTTTTAACTGACTGAACGACCGCTTCCCGGAAGCTGAAGAGATCGGAGAAGTCAAAATTAAAACAACAACTTGATAAGCCATAGGCAGTGCATTCTTCAGCCTCAGTGCAATTTGATATATACTTTGGAAATTGCTACATTTTGCATCGCGGCATTCATCTAAAAGTATTTCCAACTCAGCATGCAAGGCTTCTGCATCAAAATCTTGAAGGAGAGGATGCGATTCTATAATGCTGCTCACTAGTTTGATGTTGCAGTTTGTTCGAATGGCTGGAATTTGAAAAATGGTTTGAAAGGGCCGAAAAAATTCCAACATGTTTTCTAAGTTCTCCCTACTATCTATAATATATCGATCCAAAACTGAGTTGAACTCTCTTCGGTAGAATGTTTTTAAATCTAATGTAGTGGCGTTTTCTGCATTGTTATCGACTCTCTGTGGTATGCGCCGTGTTTGCTGGTGTTTTGAGAAATCTTCTTCCACACTGATTCCCATTTTTTGAGCAAACGAAACCGCACTTTCGATCATTAGTGTCATTTTGTTGGAATCATTCCTAATGGACTCGAATGATTGTATGGTGCTTTTCATTAGCTCCAGTGCATCTAGGATATTCAATTCTTCTGCCTCCAATTGCTCAGTTAAACTCTTGAATTTATACATTATATTTTTGGTGAAAAATAGACAACAAATGAAATCAAATTCCAACATTTTTCTATAAGCAGCAGCTGCTTGGCTTTGCGTTTTGTTGGTTTTATCTATATCTTTTGAATTCTTAATTTTGAATAGAGCATCTAAAAATTTTTCATAAGAGATGTGAATAGCTCTTACTGCTTCCGCCCTTGCTGTCCAACAAGTTTTTGATAGATTCTTCAGACCCAACGAATTTTCAATTTCCTCCAATTCCTTCTCCAATATGACATACCGCTTAGTGCTTGCTATAAAAAATACATAGAGATTCTCCAAGCCAGCGTTGAAAACTTCGCGAAGTATAAAACTTGCATTGCAGGCATTTTCCACAAATATGTTAACTCGGTGTGGCTGACATGGAACATATGGTATAAATCGCCCAACTAAGTCAGATAATTTCTTTTGGGTGCCCATATACTCTCCCAAAATATTTGCCGCATAATCATAAGATTGAAAGACAATTTTGGGCAACTGATGCTCATTCACAGTATTGAAAATACAGGGTGGGCCAAAAGTTAGTATCGGGAAAACCCATTTTCACCATATAAAAAGCATTAGGAAAATGGGTTTTCCCGATACTAACTTTTGGCCCACCCTGTATGTTGTGCCAACTGCTTTCCCGACTTTTCGGTAAGTATGGTGTCCATCTTGAAGAGACGTTCTTTACCTTTTAACTCACCATCCTCTTCAATGACATAACAGACATTTATTGTTAAACAATCATGGTGCTTTAAGTCAGGCGTTGTATCCGCTATAACAGAGTAAATCCCTGCGTCCTGAATTTCTTTGACCATAATCTCACGTGTTTTCTCGCCTAATAATTGTATAAATTCATTCTGTGATTCTCCGCTTAAATAAGTGACTTGATGAGATCGCGACGATGTCTCATCTAACCATCTTTTTAAAACCGGATTGTGACGCGAAAGTAGATTCACAATTTGTTTGAAAGTTCCATCATTTTCAGTCTCGCCAGCTCTACAAAAAGCCAGACCTTGCTGACCAAGAGTTTTCACTACATCAGTCAAAATAAGTAAAACCCTACTATTAAATTCTCTTTCTTGTTGTTCTCTAATCAAATTTTGACAAATTGGTTTAGTAAGAATCTTCACTACCAGATGAAGCCTGGTTTTTTTTTCACAGTGGTGGGCAGATTCTTTGAGGAGAATGAGGACAATGGATTTTCAGCGGTAGTATACACTAACAAGTCAGAGTTGTTTCTCACTTTTGGCACATCAAGAGATGAACTTTGTTTAACAATCTCAGGCTCTTCAGTAGAAGTCAAATTTTCAGTAAGAGATGGCAAAGTTTGCGATTCTTGTAATAATTCGGGTAATTCGGTATGTAATGATGTAGGCGAAAAATTTATGGTACCTGCGTCCTTTATGGTGCATGATACCGACACAGGGGGACGAGTAAACGGTTCTACAGGCAACGTATTTTCATCTTCCCTTTTTCTCTTCTTACTGCTGCTAGCCGCTTTGAACAGATTGGCAGGGGCTCCAACATGTTGTATATGAACGTGCTTACCTCCATGGGCCTTTTCTTCATGTCTTGACTTGTAATCATCATCGAATTGAACACCACATTCTATGCATTGCACTTTGGTTCTTTTACAAAGGTTCGACTGTTTTGGCGGCTTTGATCCTGATGTTGACATAATCGCTTAACTTCAAGTGCAAAACAGACAATACATACGCTGCTTATGCCTATAGAAAGAAAATACGTTTTTGCTTAGTCTCTCAAGTCCATTGTCCTTCCGTCTCTGAACAGATAATAAAATATTGACACTTATGACTTACCTTCATGAAGCTTATTAAAATTGAGCTCTCTCTCTCTCTCACAAGTCACAATGTGGATAATTTTTCTGATAAGTATATCACATAAGGTAGAAAATAGTCGAAGACATGCTACATGCTACTTAGTACCTATAATTTCGTTGTTGAAAAACGACAGGAATTATAACGATCGTCTTCTACTTCATAGCGAAAATATTCGTACAATCGTACTCTATATATGTGCATTCGCTACAAGAAACAGTGACTGTATGGCCAGAGACAGTAAACGTTTCATTTTTGTTAGTGCTTGGTGTTGAGCTGTTGACTCTTGACTGTTGGCGCCAGCGCGGCCTAAGATAAAGAATTACGACTGCTGTGTCTTATCGACGTTGGCCATATATGTATGTATAGTGAGTGAATGTATACACCTATGCACATACACAGGTGTACTATATAATCAGCATTTCGTCTACCGATTTTGTCTTTTTCCTTATTTTTGCTCTTCCATTTCAATTAGTTTTCTCTCAATCCCTGATTTGTAAATACGCGTATGTGCGCTTTTTTTGCCGACTGTAGAATTGCCGACGAAGTACTAAAAAATGTCAATGAAATGCCGACGATTATAAAATGCGTGGGGGAGGGGTTCCACCCCCCCTCGCGACGTCCCTGTATGTACCTACTGCACGCATAATTCGTTCTACACATATGCATCAACGCGCGACGGTTTAAATTTTCGATGAAACCTATTGATATTTCGTGAGCATGTCACTGCGGGATTTCGATTTTATATTTCGTTATCATGAATCACTTTTTCGTGCGTTCGGATTCCGTGTAAACATCATTATTCTTTCGTGCAGTTTAATATTCCCCTTATTTTTATAATTAAAATTCAAATTAAACCGTAAGATGACGTCAGAACCAAGGATGCATCCTTCCGACATATCCGGTCCTCAGACATATCTGGTACTATAGGCACGGGTAATATTACGTATTCTCTAGCCGCAGTTTCGCCGGCTGCGAGTTTTAATTTGAGAGGAAAATCGAGTTGACTACGCATTAAATTGTGACCTTTATCGGCGAGATAATTCGCCACATCGTCGGTGATGAAAGAAATCGATGCCCCTGTGTCGATCAACGAGTGCATTTTAATCCCGAATGGACTAAGACACACACGCGGAACGACACTGGACAACTGTTTCTCATCGCCAACGGTTGTGAATGGCACCATCGATTGTAAAAAGATCAACCGTTTTGAATATTTCCTCCTCATCTTCAATGGGTTCCTTCCCTGGATTAGGTCCGATCATTGATTTTAATTTACCCAATATAGATCGAATGATGTCGTTGGAAAGAAAGATTCGGTTGCGGTGACCGAGGCGGTACGCATTCGAGAATAATTGCCGATAAATTTTTGGTACATTGTTCACATAAGTGAATACCTTATCTTGGGGGTTAATCTTTGTGAAAATTTTACTATCGACGTCGATTAACGGGATGCGAGGAGCGAATGCCCGATTCAACTCGCTTATCGAGTCTAAGACCTTGTTGTGAAATGACCATCTACTGATATCGCTGTAATTAACTGCTGAAAAGGCGGAGGTGTTAACAGAACAATATGTTTCGTGCCTCTTCCAATGACATGATCTAAAATCCTATGCAGGCAGGTAGTGAAGTCGTCGCCGACTTCATAGTAGGACAGACCATATAACATGTCTGTAAAACCCACTGACAGAAATAAATGTTCATGAAATTGATTACATTTGATAACAGCATTCGCCAGAAATTTTGTCGTAATATGCTCGAAAGCTAGATGATGGCGTGTCGAAGCCGGCAGGGTTTTCCGAATGAACCGAAAGTTACAATATTTTGCGATTTGAAAAGCAATTGTATCACCGACGAGTTGAAACATGTTATAGACACGGCGCATGCGAGAAATATCGAATGATGGTTTCGTTTCAGAAGGAGGGTCATGACCTTCTGGGGGTGAGTTCCATCGGGATTTAACGAGGGGGAGACGGTTAACGACTGCCCGATCTCTCAGTGCGACCGAGACCCGTTTCCCGATGAATAGTTGTGATAACTTGGCCGCTGGTAACCACGATTGTCAGAGGTATGAGGAATGGGGAACCAGTCCCGTCTACCATGACCACGACTCTCGTAACTAGCGTCTTGGTTACCACTTGTTGGGGGAGTGCCCCCGGTTGGAGGAGAAACACGTTCCATTTCAACCGAATCATCATGAAAAATTTGGCTTACTTGGCTGGCATTGCCGGTTTGATTAACACGAAGGCGATTGTTAAAATTTGACGGATGAGGATTGGGTCTATTATGAGTCTGGTGATTTTCTGACTGACTGCCATTTTGACGATTATCACGGAAGTGGCTTCTAGTATTACTGAAATTGTTAGCGCCGTTGCGCATTGGGTTACTGTGATTCGACTGATAGGATTGATTTTTTTCTGGTTTTAATATATTAAGTTCCTTGAAATGGGTTACAACAGCGACAAGGCGATCCAGGAGCTCGTTGATATCGTCCTCGAAACGGTCCGCTAGAGCGCGACGTACCTCAAATGGCAACTTGTTTTTGATTTCCTTTATGGCTTGCTTAGGTGGTATGAAAAACTTGGTCAAAGCCGTTAGCTTAGTATACCAATTAAGGATAACGCCGCGTGCCTTCGATAAGTCGAACACATCCAACCTAAGACGCCGAAATTCTTCGTAGGTTGCCATCTGGGCACTCGGGTTCCAAAACGTCCCGAGGAACGAATCGCGATACTCCCGGTATGACGCGAACGAGACGGACAAGTGGAGATCCCAATTCGGATTTGGCACACGCACTCGATTTCTTAGTCACAGAATTTTATGAGTCTCTGGTGGCTGATAAACTTCGAACCATGTTTCTAGCTCTTCTAGGAATCGCACGGGCATAAGAGTATCATCGTCACGAAACACAGGCAGGCAGTCAGGAACTGTGAAAGTTTGCTGGTAACGACTCCCTGGATTCTGATGGCAACAAGCCGAAGCTTGGGTTAACTCTGGGCGGTCACACCCACACCTACGAGTCGACCAAAGGTGGTCATTATTTTGTGCGGCAGAAGTAGGGACTGACTAATGTCTAGGCACCTCTTTATGATTTTGGTGAGCATGTGGCTCATTGACTACCGAACGTACGATATCAGACACGAATTTCCTTAATTCCTCCGGGGTGAATGTAATAGAACCATCCGGGGGTGTTTGTCTGGGACCCGAGTCACCTGCCCCATTATCCACGACATCACTATCTCCTGTCCCACGAACTTCGTCACCACAATTTTCCGGATTCTCGAAGACCACACTACTACCAGCCTCATTGTTCGGCAAATTAGCCCCTGGAGTACCGTTGACATGGGAGGGCGACAGAGACAGACGGTTGACACCAGCCATCACTTGTTCGACGTGCTGATCCACGCTGTCTCGCTCATTATAATAGCGTAAAGGTGGCCTGGCTACGTGAACCCATATCAAAAACGGAGATTTCGTAAATTGAACTCTCAAACAAAGATCCTACGAATAGCCACAGACCTCACAACAGTGGAGCACCGGACTAACAATAAAGGTATTATTAAAATATAGCTTATTAAAACTAAATAAGAAAATAACAATAAAATAAAGCAAATTAAACAACGGGCTGGGGAAGGCCAAGACAGGAGCAAGAACACCACAGGAACATTAAAAAGGGATATAAAACTAAATTTTGCTTGGAATTTTCGTTCTCTGTCTTTCACTAAAGCTTATTTGGCCTCTGCAAATCTTACAGGCCTAGCTCTATCGTTCGAGAGAGAGAACGGTCCCTATAGCCCGAAGCTAAGTCCTCCAGGGACAGCTAGAACCAACCACAACCAGTTAACTAGTAATGTTGAAACTGCCCCAGAGGGCTAGCCCTAGAGGGATTCCAAAGGTGTGGAAGACGCTCCCTCACCAGGCAGATGCCAGAATATGAAGGATGGGGAACAGGGGAAGAGGCCTCCAGTCCCGCACTCATATCTTGAGGCAGCATAGCTGCATGCAGGGGAAACGTCTCCAGCACAAATCGAAACAGGGATGCCAATTAAAAGAAAGAACATGTAATTTGAGATCAGATAACAACGTGAAAATGAGCACTGAAACAACGGATTTACAACACAATGATAAACGACCCCTGGGCGAAGGCGCAGAATTGATCGATGGAGTTAATAATTAACAATAACAAATAAATAAAGAGAATAACAGTAAAAGAATCAAAGTAACAAGTGTATATATCTTATAACTGGTAACTAATACTAAGGAACACAGGTCCCCCACCCTCCAACTACTTATAGGATCATCCCAAAATAACAAACAGACCCGCCCCAAAAATACGCGGTTAGCAATTTTATCAGGAACTCGGCACGAAGCCTAAACTAGAGAGAACCATTACTGTGAGTACACTGGAGCACTCACTCACCAACTCCGTGGCACGAAGCCTATTACATGGGAGTGGGAGCAACAGCGCATTAAATTAATCCAAAATGCCTGGAAGAGTGGAGAATACTGACTTGTAATACGATAAATTAATATGAAATATATATAAATACCTGGTATTCCAGGGAATCCACCGACGGGTAGAGCTCTCCCCGCAGCTGGAACAAACTGGAACATGAGCATATAGCAAAATGCATAAGGGGGCAGGGAGGTACCCAAAATGGTGACATTTAACAAAAAGGGGGACATACAGAGGAACAATAGTGATTTACCATGATAAAAACCCAGGGGCAAGAATTGGTAAAAATTTTGAAATATAGGATCAATAAACAATGGCTAATAATTAGATTCGATTGAATTCCACTGTCCTGCAGGGACAGGATGGCATCATCTGACGTGGATCGGCGAAACATCCCTATTTCAAATGAAGAAACTTTGGTGCTCCTATAGCATGGTTCGGTCATGGTATTCAGCTCCTATCATGGCCCCAACCCCGACCCCGGCGCCCAGTGCCCGGATTAGTTCATATCACCTTCTAATCCACTCGCGGGCAACCGAACTATTAGGAGGCGTCGCACCGCGTAACATGCAAAATAACAACGACGCGACCGCAAAACAGTAGAAAATCCGAAATAAATTATTCGTAACACATACTAACGAAAGCAACAAATCAGCAGACAATTCCAATTAAACTTTTCACCACCAAGGGCCAAGCCAGATAAAGACGTCTCGTTTCGCTCGAAGTTAGATCGACCAGACGCATCGACACCGCTGGTAAACAGATAACCCCACCTACGCCATGATCGGTGGTAGGTGCAATTATCGTTTTCGCACGTTCGATACGTATCGGGAAACTACCTTCGAGCATTTCCATCCATCAAAATGCCTAAAGACTGAACGAAATACAAAGCTTTCTGGATTAATCTTGAAAAATTTAGAGCCCGGGACATCGAAATAGAGGGCAAATAACAGAAAATGCAGCCCAAAGGAATAGTAAATAACTTTTGTTCCGAATATTACTCCGGAATTTCGAGATCTTCAACAACGATCAACTTCAAAAGCAGAAGTACTTACGTAAATTTGAATTTTTCTCCGCTAATCAACATTTTAGAGTAGACATTTTGTAAACTGAAACAATCGAATAAAAGGAAGTTATATTTAGCAGAGTTTAAGGACAGTATACGTACCATTCTAAAGCTGAAATGAAAAGCATCAACTTACCATTCTGTAAAATTGGTAGCTAGAGCAGCAATGAAACCGATCAGGTTGAAACTCATTTCTGTTGCCGAACATAAGGCAAGTCCACCCATGACTGGAATTAATGACATGTTCACATAAAATCCAGTTTCTTCACCTGCGGAAGAATTAAGATATGTAAAAATTGGTTAGTTTGTAGAATTCTCTATCACTTCGATATTTCTCTGATATATGCATCATCATTACCTAAAAGGATCCATGATATTAAAACCGTGAAAATAGGAGCTGAGCTCTTTATTGTTTCTGTAAAACTTACAGCAACGTAGTCAATGGATACCAGACCCAATAATACGGTAATGAACCTAAAATGACATCAGATGTCAACAAATAATTCTCTAAAAGATGGTGCGAGTACTGAAACACAGATCAATGATAATTACCTAGTACAACCAACGAAAGTCATGTGCTTATAGAATCCTGGCGGATGAACTGATCGTTGCACAGGATTATACATACCGCAGGGTATGTATATCTGAATGAAACCGCATACTGTCGTCATCAACATCTGGAACGTACCTATTTCAATCCACCATTTCATCATTAAATTCAAAAAATAATCGAAACAACTGCAGTGTCGGTACTACCACCATAAGATAGAAGAACTAACCCAATATCGTAGGATCTCCGTTCATGTAGGAGAGAATGTACTTATTTAGAAATAATGTACAACCGCTAAAAATATACCATAAAATAAGGAAAAAGAACGCTCTAAAGTTGCAGAGTCCTTTCGGATCACTGTTTCTGAGTCTAACATTTTTATGAGTTGGATTATTTTCTTTATAAATTTTATTATTTAATAATAGTTCACTAGCGGCATTATCTTTAGTCATTGGATCCAACTCATCCAGAATTCGTTCGGCATTCATTTTAAGCAATATCACGATTGAGAACTACAAATTTTTCAGCAGGAAACAAATATTCATTACGAGTTTGAAAGAATGATGATTTATATGCAGCAGCGTTTAGAGCACGCATCCTATTTTTTAAATTACAGATTCATCATTACAGGGAATTACTCATTTTTCATACGTTTTTCTTAAATAATTTACTCCGTCCTCAAGTTCCGTTTACTTTTAATTTGATAAAATTGATAACCAAGCAGCGAGCTGTAAAATAGACGTTTATACTACTACTAGGGCTCTATAGTTTCACCTGGGTATACTAAGCCGCCATTTAGGTTCATACTGCGCCCGTGGATGCCGAATCCGACTATGCGGAGCGTAACGCGTAGTCAATTCGGCATCGACGGGTGCAGTATGAACCAAAATGGTGGCTTAGTATACCCAGGTGAAACTATAGAGCCCTACTACTACACTAGATAGTGAAAAATAACAAATAAGCATATCTAAAATTTGTGCGAATGTTGCGTAAGCGTTCGCCAGTCACTGGTATAGTCATTTTTCCCGTTTAAAATACATGGTGAACTTCGCGTGGACGTGCCGGCGTTCAAATTAGAAAAAAAAAGAAATTGAAACGTAGCATCTTAATTTTTTAAATTTTCCTGCTCCCAAGATATGAATGCATGATCTGTCAAATTTTCAGATAATTTTACCCAGGAAAAATGTAATAAGCGCGATTTAAAAATGATCAACTTTCCATTTAAAATGCATTGGAGCTGATTTTCTATACCGGTGAGTCTAGCAGATCGGATACTAAAACGCGGGGTGGGTGAGAAGGGTTTATACTACTAGCAGGCTGAAGTAGGGCTCTATAGTTTCACCTGGGTATACTAAGCCACCATTTTGGTTCATACTGCGCCCGTCGATGCCGAATTGACTACGCGTTACGCTCCGCACAGTCGGATTCGGCCTTTGACTATATATAACTATATGGACTGATCAAGACGACACTACTACAAGGAAATCTTGCACAGGACCCTGTTTCAACATCTTTTGTGCTATAATGATTAGAGAAGACCTTGTTGTGATTTCTGGTTATCAGTTTGTTCTGTATCCTAGATCCTAACGTTGTAATGAGAGTTTGTCGCATAACTTCATAGAGTAATTTTAGTATTATTTTTGAAACAAAACGGTACAATTGTGCGAAGTTTCGGCTTGTTTTCTTTTTTTGGATCCGTCATCATGAATTCGCACACATGTTTCGTGTGTGGTTCAAATAAATTGGTGAAACTGAAGTATTTCAGGTATTTCTTGAAGCTGCAAAAATGAGCACTACATTGGCAGTTTTTTTTTTTCAAATATAGGTAGTCGCATAGTATTAGGCTCTTATACCATTCTGGGCAAAAATGAATTCCCACTCTCAGGGAAGAATAAAATATTAAAACCAGGAATTTTTTGAAAAGATGCGATTTATTTGCTAAAAATCAGTCCACTTTTGAGCCTATACATCAACCAATGTATTTTTCAATTATATATACCGTATTTCTCTATTGATACAGCCAAATATTTTTGCACAAAAGGAAGAATGAGAAGAAAAACTGAGAAAACAAGGCAAATCAATACGTCTTTTATTCCATAGCCTGCTTCAGCGTTTGTTTTACAGGAATAATTCAACCGCTCCCAAATTTAAGTTGGAAAAGTCTGTAACAAAAGCAGCCGTAAAATTGTATCAAAGCACAAGTTTTCTTCACAAAACAAGAGTTCCTCGCGAATGTTGTTTTAGCATTAAACGCCACAACTATCGTTTCGAACTCAGTAATTGCTGTAAATAGGAAACAACTAATCAAAAAGAGACTAAGAATATTCATCATTAACATCAAAAACAATCCTTATGGTGACAGGAATTATTTGAATCCGCAGATCTTTGTATAGTACATTACATAAATTACAGGTTATCACATGTTATCATTCGCTTAATCATTATAGCACAAAAGATGTTGAAACAACATTTTATCAACTTGATCAGTCCATATAGTTATATATAGTCAAAGGATTCGGCATCCACGGGCGCAGTATGAACCAAAATGTCGGCTTGGTATACCCAGGTGAAACTATAGAGCCCTAGCTGAAGTTAGGTATCTAGTGTAGTCTTTGACTATTTATATATAGTCAAAGAGTGTAGTAGTATAATCGTCTTTGGCTAGCTGCTGGAAGAGGGTCGTCTCCTCGGGACTGGTTCAGATCCAGTTCAGATAGGGCTCTATAGTTTCACCTGGGTCTACTAAGCCGCCATTTTGGTTCATACTGCGCCCGTGGATGCCGAATCCGACTATGCGGAGCATAACGCGTAGTCAATTCGGCATTGACGGGCGCAGTATGAACCAAAATGGTGGCTTAGTATACCCAGGTGAAACTATAGAGTCCTAGTTCAGATGAGTACTCATTTTAAGAGAAGGTTCACTCATCCACACGGCGCAAACAACATATGTGACGTCACTGACGGAAAACGTACACAGGCCGCTTACAGGAGTACAGCTTTCTTTTATCTTTACTCATAATTTATGCCCTCAACATATTTTTCTATTATTTTTACGACATACAATATTCAATTGGCTACCGTTAGAAAAAGAAAAAAAAGCTGCTGTCGCTGAGCTTCCGCTTCGCGAAAGCAGTACCGACTTTTCGGCCACTGGAAGGTTGTGAAGAGTAGGAGGCACAGATTAGAAAGAAAGGAAGGCTGTGTGTACACTAGGGAAGTAGGTGTGAATTACAGATTGAAAGTTGAGGTGGGTACACACTATGCGAGCTGGTGTAGTATCTAAAATTCTAAAATTCTTTTATCGTAACTATCTAGGTCAAATTCAGTTTTCATTTCTTCATTCCTCTTTTGCAATACCCTTCACATTTTTATTATTACTATTCAAACAATACGAACCTCCTTCATGGTTCCTATTTGTACTACATCAGCATAAATTCAGTAAAACAGTTTTATATTATTCAGCAATACTCGAGTTCGTAATCCCGTTTCGAATAATCGGTGGGAGATCGAAAGGGAACCGACGGTTACCTGGTTGGAGGTTTGGACTGGACGATTGAGACCCGGAATAGACTTCGCATAGTTAACAACGCTAATTACAATAGTTCGGAAAAGGGTTGAGTCGTTTTATTTCGTCGATAAATCCAAGATAGTGTCAAGCTAGTCGGCGGTAGAGTGGTAACCAAAGAAACCACTCTACAGCTGGTGAAGCATGTTTGTGTACTGGTATGTATCATTGTAGTTTGCCACTGTTGAGCTGATGCTGACACAACGTGAGATTGAAACAGAGCGGGCCAATTATCTAAGTACGAAAAAAAAAAAAGGGAAAAAAACGGGTGGAAAGTGCTTTGGGTGCGGTGACACCGGGCACTTTATACAGAAATGCCCACATCTTACCAAACTCAAGGACTTGGAGAAGCTGGTGCCTAAGAGAAGACCTCTGAAGAGAAAGATAGCCATGGCGGCTGGAGAAGAAAATGGTAAGCACAATAATAATGTAGAAATGACGCTGGATTCAGCATAATCCTACCATTTTGTACGTAAGGAAAGTTTGTTGATGAATGTAAGAGACTGTAGGCCAAAAGAAATCTTTTGCGTAAATGGAGAGAAGATTAATGTCAGCAGGTGTGGTGATGTGTATATGGAAGATTCTAAAGGAACGAATTTTGTCTTGAAAAAGGTGTATGAGCATAAAAAAATTGCAAAGAATCTTATGCCGGTAAGAAGGTTGGCTAAGAAAGGATATCAAACATTGTTTAATGATGATTTGACTTTAATTAGTCGAAAAGAATGTGGTATGGTCGTGTTGAAAATTCCGTACGATGGACACTCGTGGAGGGTAAAGCTAAAGCAAAGTGAGAAGAAAGCAGGTATAGCTTTTGTAACTGAAGATGAAGAGAAAGAGAAAGGAAGTAGAGCAAGTGAGGCAAAAGCCTCGACTTCAAAAGAAAAGACAAGAAAGAGAAAGGTAGAGGAGGTGACGGACTCACCCCCTGTAAAGAAACGCAAGAATAATGATTTATCGAAAGAAGAAAGAGAAAATGAAGGAAACTTGTGGCATAAACGCTTGGGCCACGCAAATTGTGGTTACTTGCGTTTTATTGCTGGCAAGAGAAAGGAATTAAAGAATGCCACAATCTCGGACAAAATTTGAGATTGTGATGAATGTATGCGAGCGAAATTTAGCGCTCAACCTTGCAAGAAAGTAAGAGAAAGGGCAGAAAGGCCGCTGCAGCTGATTCATGGATGTATGCTCAGCCTTTCCTGCTGCATTCGGTAACAAATAGACTATGTTCGTTTCGTTTATTGATGATTATAGTAGGTATGCTCAAGCATACACTGTAGAACACAAGAACGACGTGTACCAGATATGTTTAGTAAGTTTGTTACTGATATGAAATACGTCTCTGACAAAAGGTATGTAGCTGGCAAGTTCAGGTGTGACAATGGTACAGAATACATCAATTCTTCATTACAGAAATTTTGTGAGAAAGAAAAGATTTTTCTGGAGCCTAGTCCCCCTTATACTAGTCAATTGAATGGTGTTGCGGAGCAGTTCAATTGGACTCTCTAAGACAAAGTAAGAGCACTTCTCTTTGACTCAGGGTACCCCTCGTCTATGTGGGAGTATGCTGCAGCAGTAGGAACGTACGCATATAATCGACTTCCTAATAAGTTAATTGATATGCAGACTCCGTATGAAGGAATGTACTCGAAAGAAATTTCCTTGGGAAATATAAAAAGGTTTGGGTGTCTTGTTTACACGGTAAACAATGATTCGAAGCGTAAGAAATTGGATGAGAAATGTGTTTTGAGGTTCTTACTTTGCTATACCAATACTGGATACAAAGTGTTGGACCCCAAAACACACAAGGTAGAATCAGTAAAGCACGCACGCTTTGTCAAAAGCAAGGAATATGGCGACTTTATTGCAAAGAGGTGGAAACCAGAAGAATCATAGAAAGCGATTCCTGAATCTCAGGAAGGAAGCGATTGGTTAGATGGAAAGACAGAAGAGAAGGAACAGGAGACGGAGGGAGAAACTCCAGAATTGGAATATCAGAATGCAGAAAGCTCGAACCCAGAACCTCTGAAGGGAGCTCTAGAAGGAGAAAATTCTAAAATCTCTGACTCAGATTTTAATATCAGTGATGTCGAGGTTGAGAAGATTATAGAAACGGATAGTGAAGATGAAGAAGGGGAAAATCTGGTTTCTGTAGCAATGGCTGCAAAATGTTCCAAAGTTAGTGAAAGAGGCACTATCGAGGCCGTATGCAAAAGAATGGGAAGCGACAATGCAAGCCGAATACCAGTCAATAAAAGAAAGTGGAGCGCTGAAGTTTGTGAATTGCAAGCCAGGCTTGAATGTAATTACCTGTATGTGGGCGTTTGCTCTGAAAGAAAGTGGATTGGAATACATCTTTAAGGCTAGATGAACTTTACGCACCAGTGGCGCAAAGTAATGCGGTAAGATTGCTATTTGCAATTTCGAGTAAATTTGGAACAAAATTACATCAACTTGATGTGAAAACTGCGTTTCTGAATGGTAAGCTGGAGGAGGATACGTTCATGGAAATACCATATGGGTTCCATAATGAGAGGAAGTGGAAGGGAGAGAAAGTGATACAGCTCGAGAAAGCTTTATATGGATTAAAAATTAGTCCAAAAGTATGGAATGAAAAGTTCGACGCAGTCATGAAAGAAATTGGAATGGAAAGAGACGTTGCAGAACTGTGCGCGTACTCCTGGAAAGAAGGAGATAAGTTTGTTCTGTTGGTTGTGTATGTTGACAACATACTCATCACATCAGGACTCTGAGAAAGAAAGATTGTGGAAGTAAAAGAAAGATTGCGACAAAAGTTTACAATAACCGAGTTGGAAAGACTAGAGAAATTTTTGGGAATCTCTCTAGAAAGAATGTCAGAAGGAGGAGCAATACTTCTTCACCAGGCTGACAAAGTTGAGGCATTGGTAAAAAAGTATAAGTTTGGAAATGAGAAGATTTCTCCAACACCAATATGGTTCTGGTGGGATCATCAAGCTGGATGTTGGAGAAGAAGGGAGGAGTAAGTGAAAGGAGTATTGAAGGTTATCAGAAATACTCATTGAAGAGTTTGGTAGGAAGCCTGCTACATCTGGCCAATAGTACGAGACCAGATATTGCTGTGGCGACCAATCAACTGAGTAGGAAAGTAGATAGTCCAAGTCTAGAGGACTGGAAAATCGCTAGAAGACTTGTGAACTAATTGAAAGGAGCAAGCAAAGTAGGATAGGTCTATGAAAGTGAAGGTGAAGGAATAGAAGCCTTTGTAGACGCTAGTTTTGCGTCAGATAAGGAGGATAGAAAGTCTACCACGGGATTTCTAATAAAATTCTGGGGTAATATGGTGAGTTGGACGAGCAAGAAACAGGGCTGTGTGTCAACATCAGCTGCTGAAGCCAAGTATGTGGCACTAGCAGATTGCTGCAAAGAAATCATAGCGTTGAAAGAATTACGGGAAGGAGGGAGAAAATGCCAATTATTTTTGAGGATAATTCGGCCGTAGTATCCTTGGTAAAATCTAGTCAGGTAGGCAGACTGAGGCATGTTAATGTAAGGTACCATTTTTCTAAATGGGCTGTGCAGGAAAAGCGAGTATGTGTAAAATGGGTAAGTTCAGAAAATCAGATAGCTGATTTTCTAATGAAACCATTAGCAAGCAAAGCCTTTGTAAGATGTAGAGAACGGTGTATGAATTTGAAAGCGAACGAACACAAGAAGGAAGAAAGAAATGAGAAAGTGGATAAATAATCAGGGTCACTACTTAGCAAATTATCAATTTTGCTAATGATTATTTATTCCTTACAGACCACAATAGAGAAGAAGACTCTGACTTATCGGGGCTCAGATTCGTCATCTACCTACCTTCATCAAGTAACAGCAGTTATCAATATCTGATTCAACATCCGCAGGAGGGAGTGTTGAGCTGGTGGCTGCACTGTATTTCGGAGGTTGAAATTCAAATCTATGTTCTTTCTAAGCTCTAAGTGTTTTTTTAGTTTAGTTTTGTGGTAAACTGACCGGCATCTGCGCGGTGATAGTTTTGGATGATTGTTTGGAGTAATAATTTGTTATTTCAGAGTTTTGTTTTATTTTTGAAATATATGCGATTTATACTTTATAATCCAACACACTCTCGTTCTTCAAAACAAACAGTTTCCCACATTTTCATTAATTTTTAGAAGGAGAGGGTGTGGTTCTTGAATCTTGACGAAAGAAGGAACAGTTTTCAAGCTTATTGCTCCACATTTCTCTTCATCACAATCCATGGGTCACCATCATACACATGTCATAGTTGCCCTATCTAATCATCTTCATCATGTATGTGGATCATTATTGTAATAAGAGTGAGATTGATATCCGAGATCTGATGGACCACTTTTTAAATAATTATTCACATATCACATTCCATTGTTCAACAAATTATTATTATTGTATGAATTATCATACCAGCGCATTTTCTTTTGTATGCAAAGAAAAAGAAAAAAAATCTAAAAAATTCATACATCAGTGGTGCCGGTTGTAGCAAAAGGGTTGAAAAAAAAAATTTCTTGTTTTAAGCACCCTAGTTTCTTCAAGAGTGTTTGAAACACATAATTAGGCAACTTCCTGACTTCCAGAAGTCTAATACTAAGTACCAACGAATAACCAGGTTGTTCTTAATGTTCTTAAGTTTATCAATATACTTGATTTTAAATTGTGTTTTCGATCTCATAACACTACTGAACAAAATGAAATTTCTTGTTTGCACAACTCATTTAAGGAGGTGATTCTTGAATACTTTTCAACGCTGAATACAGTGCCGTCGGCCGTTTTTCTCTATCACGTCTAGTTTTTCTGACCATAAACTATAAAAAATTCAACTAAATGTGTTCAAAAAGAGGTTTGGGAACTGAATGTGGTCATACTGATTCGTGTTGTTGTGTGTAGTGGTGTGTATTCCGTCTGTTTGTTTTCTGTTATAGTGGTCTGATAACACTGATAATATTAGTCAGTGATGGTACCGCTTATTCCACTGCAAAAACAAAATGGAAACGAATTTCTATCGTTCAGAACTCCGAATTGTGACGTGATAGAGAAAAATGGGTCGCAGTATCGTGTTCAGCGTTAAAAAGTAAGCACACTTTAAAAAGAGTTTTAAATATTTAAAACGCAAGTTTTTTCTTACTGGACTAAACACTGTTTAAAATACACAGTGTTTTAAATCTACAAACCCTGATCATAGGAAGCGCAAAGAGTTTCATGTCCTAACCCTCCGCTCTTGATAAAAGTGGCTGGAATAACGATCATTGGGATAACCTATTTATAGATCACGGGCTATCATTTGGTGATGTGCTCCCCAGCCTTTGATAACTAATTGATCTAAGCTTTCTATCTTCCTTAGCACTTTTTGAAAACTGATTCTGGTTCAAAAAAATAAAAAATAAAAGGAAGTGAAGTAAACATTTTCCAACAAAATTCCAAAATTCTCAACCTCATTTTGAAGAAGTTCACATGCACAACTGCACCATAGAAGTCCGAATAGCAGACACATGTATAGTGAACAAACAATTAACTGGTAAAAACCTAAAAACTGCTACAGTAACCAGTAACCACTAACCACCCAGTTCCCTGAGAAGGCAAAAACTGATATAAGCGAACATGTATGAACCTCACAAACACAGCTCATGAGCTCACGTACAGAAGACGCAGATGAAATTATGGGGGCCGGGGGGAAGAACAGTAAAAACGAGATGAACGACTCGTTCGGTGGTTCAGTTCACAAGAAAATTACGTTCTGTTCACGTTCCGTTCATTTCATACATAAAGTCGTTCTTGTTCCGTTCCTCGTTCACAAAAAGCCCTGTGAACAACCTAGAACGAGTCGTTCTTGAACGGAACGACGCCCACGCATGCTAACGAGCTAACTCACTCTATTAATCAGGAAAAAAATGTATAGAATGACGAGTTTTTATGTACAAATTGCCACAATCATACATATATATATACATGTACCTATGATGAAACGCCAAAAAACGATCAGCCAATAGTTAACAATAGTTTCACCGTTATCAAAGTTAACGATAGGGCGTGTGAAATATTCTCTTGTAAGCAGAGTTATATTACGACCCAAAAATTCATATGTCATATTTTATGATTTATACAAATTTATGAAAGGGTGGGAATATAGATTATTTCAGCCAATTAATTAGTTATGAAAGCTCAACTTGATGCAGTGGAAGGCTTGTGATGAGCTTTTATCGCCAGCTCAAAGACTAGGCAATATTGTTTATGTACTGAGAGTCACTACTACAGGAATAAAGCCATGGTATACTAACAAACGTATATTAAATTTAAACAAGGAAACTTATTATACTTCTAAATATGCTCCTCCGGCGTCGGCAACTTCTAGGTCGAACTATAGCCCTGGGCTGCATCATCTAACAGTACATGGAACAAACACATATACTGTCAGTCATAAGATGTCAAGATAACGGTAAAGTTTAGTAGGTGAAGAGCCAATGTAGGATTCTAAAGGCGGTTCGTGAAGTCAGTACGAAGCGGCGTGGGGCTGCTTGAGTGACTTGTACCAGTGGTCAGCATAATGGAAACCTACTCAGGAACTTATAGGTGGATTCAATGTCAAGGATTGCTTGAGCATTAAGTGCACCACAATTTAGGGTAGACTCGGAGTCAAGGATTTCTCGAACTCCAAGCACTACTTGAAAGGTTCATTTAATGTTGGTCGACACGAGGAGTCGTTAGATATATTGCAGGGTCCGTTGAAGTTAGCATTCGCCTAACTTGTAACAGTGCCTGTCAACGTGTTTGCCAGTAGATGGCAAGTAAGAGGGCGAGCGTTAACGAGAGAGCGAGAGTGAGATCAACTGTAAGGTAAACTGTAATTAATGCAACGGTTATCTGACCTGTAGATCTATGATGATCTTACTTCACCAACCCGAAACACTTACGCGAATTGAAATACTTAACGCGGACAAATTGAGAATAGCAAACACAATCGTAACACAAGAGCGTACTGTAGCCTTTGCTGAAACCATATACTTTTCAACTGCATGAAGTTCAACACAGCGATGATACACGGGTCTCTTATCGGCTACCAGGTACTGTTGTAGCTCGTATGAGCAAGACCATGACTCATTGGTTTATCGTTAGTTTTGGAGTAACAGGCTCAAGCAATTTCACTTTGTTGAAATATCTGAGGCTGTCGATACAAGGAATTATAATAGGGACTGAACCTTTCTTATCAACGTTAGCGAAACACTAATGCTGGTAGTCGGCGTTGAAATTTGATGTGATAGGCTCATATGCTTTGCTTTTGTTAAGCATCCGAGGCTATCGCATGTTCAAGATATATCACGGAGATATTAATTGACCACATGAATATAATATTTCGACTATTAATTATAGTGAGACATTAATAATTAGAGTCGAAGTCGAATTTTTTCGACAGGGCGACTATGACATGTGTATGATGGTGACCTATGGATTGTGATGAAGAGAAATGTGGAGCAATAAGCTTGAAAACTGTTCCTTCTTTCTTCAAGATTCAAGAACCACACCCCCTCCTTCTAACAATTAATGAAAACGTGGGAAACTGTTTGTTTTGAAGAACTGATGAACGAGAGTGAACATTGTTCACTTTCACTAATGAATGGAACGGGAACAACTTCATGTCTAAAATGAACGGAACGTGAATGTGAACGAGTTGTTTTCAAAGTGAACGAGATTGGAACGAGTTTAGATCATTTATGAATGACACCCAAGAATCAGTGTTCGGACGTTCCCGGAAATTCAATTTTGGCCTGGGAATTCCCAGCTATTTTTCGGGAACGGGAATCCCATCGGGAATTCCCGGCAGATTTGTATTCTACGTTCTTTTCTTATCATTGTGAGCCGAGTCCCACTCTTTTTCATGTTAGAACAAGGGTAGAACTTGTCATGCAACCCTTTCATTGTAGCTCACGAATTCAGCACTGCACAAATCTAACTTATCAGCAGTGTTAAGTGTTAACGGATCGAGAATTCGGGAATAGTTTAGAGCCGGGAACGGAAATTGGAAACGGGAATTCCCCGTCCGAACACTGCCAAGAATGACTAAAACTGAACAATGAGCTGTAAACAATTCAGTTGTATTTATTTAAAGAAATGATGAGGATGATGATGAAAATTCTATTACAATAGGGCGCTTGCTGCGCTGCGCGCGGGCAAATACCCTAAAAATGAACAAGCTACCTTGCAGATAGCGAGGTAGTAAGAGGGTATTTGCTGAAGCTGAAAAATTTTCAGCTTCCAACTTTTGGCTTCTCAAAATTATCCTAAAACTGCAAAAACTTCTGGTTTCTCCGCATTCTGGTGTTTTTGTCAGTGTTTGGAACCGGAACCAAAACTGAATCCGGAACCCATTCAAATTCAACAGTTTCATGAGACCAGAACCAAAACCCTTTATGTGCCAAAGACCAAATTAAGACCTAAAACCTTAAACTCAACTGGTCATTAACCAAAACACAAACCAAATGTTTGAAATGTAGGTTTAACTGAAACCAAAACCGACTGCTCATATCTGTGTCAAGACCATTAACCAATTAAATGAAAAGCTCCCAATCGGTCTTCGGTCAATGCGGTTTTCTGTTATCTGTTCTTCTTTGTTGCCGACCTAGTAAAAGAGTTAGATATTCGAACTGATCTACAGAATAATTCAACCTGCCAATGCCCATTCCCAAGTAAGTCGATGCTACAGTTCATATCTTATGGTTGGTTTCCAATTATGGCTGATTTGACTATACATAGAAATGATGAGATTTTTATTTTGTTTGAGAAAGATCTTTTGAGCCCGAGTGAAGACCATAACCAAAACCGGCTCAGCAATGAAAGACCAAAATAAGACCCTTTCAGTATTTTAAATAGGTCTCATGACCGAAACCGAAACCTATTGAGAAATTAAATGGAAGTTCCGAACCAAAACCAACCTAAATGGAAGCTACAAAGCCCGAAACCGATCAAAACAAAAAAAAATTGAATCGGTTCCAATGTTCCAAACCCTGGTTTTTGTGGCAACATTGTACACTGGGATTGTTAAGGTTCGTTTTGTACAAGCTAGTAATAAACTGTAATACATCCTTCACACACCAGACACCACTGCGACTGGTCAGCTGTAAGCTGCAGGGCTTACTTAGACAAAAGCCATCGAGTTGATACCATAGAGCAAATAGAGAACTGATCTTCTTACAGATATTCCCTATCTACTTCAACAGAAAACAAGCAGCAATGCTGCACGACTAGAGCACTATAAACACGAGTATACTGGACCGCCATTTTGGTTTCTACTCCACCCGTGGATGTTGAATCCGACTATGCTAGGGCTCTATAGTTTCACCTGGGTATACTAAGCCGCCATTTTGGTTCATACTGCGCCCGTGGATACCGAATCCGACTATGCGGAGCGTAACGCGTAGTCAATTCGGCATCGACGGACGCAGTACGAACCAAAATGGTGGCTTAGTATACCCAGGTGAAACTATAGAGCCCTAACTATGCACAGCGTGCCGCGTAGTCAATTCGGCATCAACGGGTGGAGTAGAAATCAAAATGGCGGTCCAGTATACTCGTGTTCAGGGATGGGCAAATTCGTTTGTAAATCGAATCGATTCACGATTCGCAATTCGCCACAAGAAAATTGAATCGATTCGCAATTTGCGATTCTCTACAATGAAGTCGAATCGATTCGCGATTCGCAATTCATCCAAACAAATCGCGAATCGATTCGCTAATTCTTCAATTCGCGATTCGTTTTTTTTCTTTTTGTTTCTTCAATATTGTTTGATTTTTGATAAGGAAGTACAATCCTACAATCTACAATCTATAAACTACAAACAAATACACTGAACTACCAATAATGGAAACTCGAGCGCTTTTTTGGACCATGGCTACTAGCGGCAGGGATTGGTACTACACGTATTTCACTTTTCATTCATTCATTCACTGTAAACTGTATCTAGTGTTGGTGAACACAATGCTAAATTATTATAGTAACAATCCCTGCCGCTAGGTGCTGGGTCTAACAGCGCTCAATGTATTTTAAATGGAGTTTCCGGTATTAGTATTTCAGTGTATTTGCTACAAAGTACAAAGAGGTAATAAACTGATAATGATAAACGCAGAACACTGATTGCTGATTGGCTGATTTCATCTTCGACCATTCCACTCTCCACAGCCCACAGCAGAGAGCAGACAACACACAGCCACACACGCCGTCGAATTTCGATTCGAATCCTACGATTCATTGAAAAGGAATCGATTCACGATTCCAATTTGCAGAAATTTTTGGCGAATCGATTCGCGATTCCGATTCGTTAAATTCTTAAATTTCATTCGAATGGATTTGCGATTCGCGATTCGTCTAAAATCGAATCGATTCGCGAATCAATTTGCAAAAGAATCGATTCGCTGCCCGTCCCTGCTCGTGTTTATAGTGCTCTAGCACGACTAGGGTCGGCAAATGCAAATGCTGCAAACTGCAATTCCTATCGTCTGAATTCTGCTAAACATTAACGCACTCTATATTCATCAAAAATAAACATCCTACAAAACTACGAACTACGACAGAATCGCCATCCATATTACCATTTATAACGTCTGAGTACTGAACAACTTGAAGAATAATAAAAAAAATAAAATAAAAAGCAATCACAATAGGGTCTAGCCGACCCTAAAGACATGCAAAAGCATATTTTTGGAATCCCTACTCATCATCATAGATTAAATTAAATAGTTACTATTTATCACCAACCATCATGTTCGCAGCATCACCGCAGTGACCATTGAGTAGTGAGTAGTTACTAGTGAGTTCAAATTATCGACCGTGGTAATTAGTGTTACTTGTGTCAGCTTAGCAATGGATTGTAATATAGACGAACTATTCGATGTATTTGAAGAAACAAACCACGATACGATTGGGCTATTTCTGAATGTTGGCGAATCCGTCGTTCACGACGATTCCAAGTGAGATTTTCAAACGTTGACTTTCATAATATTTAAATCTAGGTAGACTGCTGTTTTTCCTGTATTATTTTCGACCATCCGTTAGTATTCCATAATAATTAGTGGCACAACATGTAACCTGGTAACATTATTCAGATTATACTAACGTGTGCGACTGGTATTCAGGAAACGCGATGGCGAAGACAACAATGACGATTGCCGTAAAAAGCGGAAGTTCACCGATGTCGAAGAATCCGCCTCCAAAACATTTGAGTACGTTTCTGTCGTAGTACGCCAATACCGACTTTGACTTGGCTGTTGGCGCGCACGCTTTTAAAGATAAGATTTCTCCAAGCCATCAGTTTTACAAAACCCCTATATTTAGCGGAAATACGTGTATACCGAAATAATTTAATCTTCTATACAGCTTCGATATATTATTCGTGAATATTTATAAACCGCAACAGCTATTTCTAATGGTCTCGATGTTGATCTCCGTAATACATGCAGACTACTACTGTTTGCGTACTATGTTGGTGTTGCCTAATTCAAAACCGCTGGAGAACTGGGGCAAAGCCTTGTATTACTAATCACTGTAAGCACGAGTGCGGCAATACTGCATTTTGATTCCAACTGCGCCCGTCGATGCCGAATTTACTTCGCGGTACGCTCCGAATAGTCGGATTCGGCTTCCACGGGCACGGTTGGATTCAAAATGGCGTATTGCCGCACTTGTGTTTATAAAGTGCTCTAGTATTACGAATGATGTAACTTGATATTATCATGTTTGCGGTTGAAACGGCACTGCTGATAGAATTCGAAGATTTAGGAAGACGTCGGGACGCGATAACTGTCGTTTAAAAGTTCAACATTGCTGGTATAATTGTGTTGTATCTGGAGATGGAGAGAGGCGGTTGCTGTTCCCGTCAAAATTCAAGGAGCATGAGTAACAGTAAAAAAGTGGGGAATATTCGAATGTAGCCGCCTATTTTACCTAAAACAGTTAATAGATCATACTTCATTGTTTTCTTTCTTCCATTTTCTGCTTCCATCTAATTATCTTTGTTCTTTACAACGCTATAGGAACGCGAGAGAGGAGCAAACTGCAATTCAAGATTGGAAAGAGCAGCCGACTTGGAAATCCGAAATGGATCTGTATTTAAAGTAATGTAAAAATTTTAACGAGAATGTATTACCTATAGTAATTCTCGTTCGCAATGTTTGATTCGTTCGGAATGCGAATGGGTATCGTATTCGGCGATTTACTTAGTAGCGTATGATACTTTATGGTGGTGAGTGCTCACTACTCGTTTTTTAAATTCGTTTTCCTCTTTCTATTCATTAGCGAGTATCGGAAAGCGGAAAAAGGTAGTGTCGTAACGGTAGAAACTTTGGAAGCTTGCGTTCACGAAGTAGCGATCCCTCCAAATGTCGAATACGTACCTTTGCTGAAACCTTCTAACAAGCCGGCAAAAGAATATCCCTTTGTCCTGGATCCTTTCCAAAAGGAAGCTATTCTATGTATCGATAATGACCAGTCGGTTCTGATATCAGCGCACACTTCTGCGGGAAAAACAGTCGCCGCCGAGTAAGTTATATTTCTGTTCAAAAAATATACCCGCTGGCTTAGTTTTTTAGTTACGTACAGCTCGTCCCTATTGTAAATGGATTTGGTCCTCAATATTCTAGGTACAGTATTGCCTTGGCCTTGAGAGATAACCAAAGGGTTATCTACACCACTCCGATCAAAGCTTTGAGTAATCAGAAGTATCGAGAATTCAGTGACGAGTTTAAAGATGTTGGCTTAGTTACAGGCGATGTTACGATCAACTATGAGGCTAGTTGTTTGATTATGACAACAGAAGTACGTATACTGCTTATTTCGCTTGTTTGGAAAATTGTCTTCGACTTTAAAAACATCAACGACTCAAAAATTTCAGTTGAATGAACCATCGAGAAAATTAGAGGAACGAAAGATATGATATTAGTGATAATAATCTTCGGAGATTAGTAAACAGTTATTACTATCACGCTCGATATTAGTTCTTTTTTCTCCTTTTTTTACCGCATATATTGCACACATGCTATATAACACTGTTACTATTAATGTCTTATGGAATGTGTACAGATTTTGCGTAACATGCTGTACAGAGGATCGCAAATTATGCGCGAAGTGAAATGGGTTATATTCGACGAAATTCATTACATGAGAGACAAAGAACGTGGTGTTGTATGGGAAGAGACGTTAATTTTGCTACCCGATAACGTAAGATTTGTATTTTTGTCGGCCACAATTCCAAATGCTTGCCAATTCGCCGAATGGGTTGCCTATATACATCATCAGCCGTGCCACGTAGTATATACCGAATACAGACCGGTACCTCTACAGCATTACTTATTTCCCGCGGGTGGAGCCGGTATCCATTTGATCGTTGACGAACATGTGAGTTAACGAGTCGAATATGATACTAATCAGTTAACCTTGTAGTCGTTGGTAAATGTGACATGTCAGGAGAAAAGGGATCTATGCGCTAAAAATGTAAATTTTGCAGAAGAGCGGGTAAACAAAATTGATAACGTTTTCACGTTTCGAGACACTCAACTTTGAAGACTTACAGCAGTTTGGGAAAATCGTTGAAAATTTTTTCGACAACACCACACGAAAGAGCGATCAGAGATATTAGCCAAAAACAGTTGTTATCACAAAACTGTTTTTTTTAGCATTTTATATGCTTTACTACTGAATATATTTGAGCGAAAACCGTAACGCTTCCCCGACACGAATTCAGTGGTTGGCATTTACAGTCTGTAGCCGTATTGTTGATAGATCTACATGCCACCCGACACGAAGCCAGTCAGTATGATTTAGCTCTTCATGGTGACAATTCATTTTGCGCACAGGTCCCTTTCCTCTTGGCATGTCACAAATAGTAATCGGTAATTACGCGTAAAATTTAAGCGCTGTACGAGCTTGGAGGATATCCTCTATACTCTGTCGCAAACAGTACGCGAATTTTCTAGTCATACTACCTAGTAACTACATACAACGGTTTCCGCAATGATGAACTAATCGCAAAACATGCGTCAATTTTCTAACAAACTTCAGGGCAACTTTCGCGAGGATAATTTCAACTTGGCTATGTCAATTCTCTCGGATTCAAATCCGATTAAAGAGGAAATGAAAAACAAGCGAAAGCAGAAGATGCAGGAGAATCGCACCAATTGTTTTAACGTGGTGAAAATGTTGATGGAACGCCATATGGCTCCGATTATCGCGTTCTCATTCAGCAAAAAGGAATGCGAAGTGTACGCTATTCAAATGGCGAAGCTCGATTTCAGCACACGTGAGTTAGTTAGTTTACAGTAATGACGATACGATGGCGGTCTTGATGATGATAGTGATTAGATACGCCTGTAGCTTAGATACGCCTGTAGCGCTCTTACTTTTTAATGGGAACAGGTGTGTACCTAAATGACTCCAATTACAGGCGAGGAGAAACAATTGATCGAAGAAATTTTGAATAACGCTTTGGATGTGTTGTCGGAAGACGATCGTAAATTACCGCAAGTAGAAAGCATTAGACCACTTCTGTTGAGAGGTATCGGCGTTCATCACGGCGGATTATTACCCATATTGAAAGAAACTGTCGAAATATTGTTCGCCGAAAATTTGTTGAAAATTCTATTTGCAACTGAAACATTTGCGATGGGTTTGAATATGCCTGCCAGGACGGTTTTATTTACCAATTGTCGAAAATTTGACGGCAAACAGAATCGTTTTGTAAGTATTTCAGTTTTAGTTGTATTTTATTTATTTGTTTCTTTACCGACTTTTAGTTTTAGTATCCCGGCATATTGCATCATCCCATTTCGATACTTTACCGTACTATTTATCACGTGTACTATGCTGCATGATACTATATATTATGTAGTTTACAGTTGTACTCTCATCCACGCGGTACTCCGTAAGCTTAGTTCATAACATTTCCTCGAATACGAGCACAGCACAGATTAGGCCTAATTTTGTACATGACTCGTGGACTCACGCTGAACAATCCAGTAGTCTCGTCGGGCCAGGTGCATAATGAGTTTTTTTGTGGGTTTTTTTTTTTTTTTTAATTCTGGCTTACCCATTGTTAACTGCGAGGGTTAATGGTTAAACTCCTCATGTGCTATTGGCCCGTAATTTTTTATGTCAGCCGGGAGGTGAAGGATTGTAACCCTATTTATTGTTATTATTTATGTATTTTCCCAAAAAAATAGATGGTGTAATTGGATGCCATAAGCAATCAGAAAAATATTTTATGACCCACGAGATCCAATATGTAGGTATTTGACAGCGTTTCTATCGTCGCTGTGGATACTAACACTGTCTTGTGTACATAGGTGACTTCGGGAGAATACATTCAGATGTCCGGACGAGCGGGCCGAAGAGGATTAGACGAGAAAGGTATTGTATTGTTGATGATTGATGAGAAAGTTAGCCCGGATGTAGCGAAGTGCATAGTTCAAGGTCAAGCCGATCCTTTAAATTCCGCTTTTCACTTGACTTACAATATGATATTGAATTTGATGCGAGTAGAAGATATTAATCCCGAGTATATGTTGGAAAGAAGTTTCGCTCAGTTTCAGAATCAAGCGGCAATACCGAACGTTTGCGATAGTAAGTTTTCGATTAGCGTATTTATTCTTTAACGTACTTGTATTGCACTCACGACTCACTGGTGTGCACCGTTCGTTTTAACAGGGTTAAAAAAATTGCAAAGTCAGTATGATAGAATCAAAATCGAAAATGAAGACAAAGTTGCGCTGTATTATACTTTACAATCGCAAATAAGTCTGGTGAAGGAGAAAATTCGTCAGTTAGTTATAACTCCGTTGTATTTAATTCCGTTTCTACAAGTCGGTAGAATGGTGAAGGTTTGTAATAACTCGCTGTTGATATACATTTTTTCCCATTTGTGCAAAACCGGCTTCGTTGACCGAATTGCCATTAGCCTATCAGCAAATGCAAGACGTTCAGAGAACGCTGCGAGACAGTATCACAACTTCAACCCTGCGAAATACTGAAAATATAACACTAGTAAAAACACCGTTATCTTAAAACTGTCTGTCTATGTTTAGTTCACTTGAATATCAGCCATGGGTGACTTTTGTCTTGAATGTGCGAATACGTATCATACCGACTGAAGAAAGAAAAGAAAAAATGCTTACGTATTTCCCGTCGACCGAATGCAAATGATGTACATCTTTGCGAAGTTTTAACAATTGAATCTGTGTTCAGTGGCGTCGGACGTTTTGTGTGTGTGTGTGTGTGTGTGTTAAGGGGGGGGGGGTTGCGAGTTAGTAAGCGGTGAGTAAGGAAAAATGTCCTCGATCAATCTCGGGAGAGATTCTTGTACAAATGGTGATTTGCACTTTCTGCTGTGTTTGTGTGTTTTGTGGTGTGGTGGGAGCATGTCGCTGTACCCCTATTCGATGCCTCTGGGTATGTCTAAAGAAGGTCGCGTGTACCTTTTATAAACTTGACAAAAAAATCCAGAACATTTTTCGCAACGCTGATCAATGAGGGTGGATTCGACTGTGTAAAATTGCTAGTGTCATCGACGAAAAGGTTATTGATATCTCTTCTGCTTTCGAATGGGCAGATTTTTAGAAGTACATATTAAAGATTTTGAATGAGGACTGTACTCTGTTCGGAAATAGAAACGGTAAATGTAAACAAAGTAACATATGCACACAAGCGCAGGACGTAATTCCGTATAAGATAATAACGCTGACATACGTATACATGTACACAACAATCGAATACTTATACGTACTCACTGCACACCGTGGATACCGCGAGTTCCATACGTTTATCCTTTCTGTTTGCGAATAGATTATAGAGGGTGTGTCGAAGTGTACAGAGTATAATCAAAGTAGTCTGGTCCTGTTAAGAAATAAAATTTTTGCACGGCGCTGATAACGTGTTCGTGAACGTGTCCATCTCCATTCTCCACCAACTTCAAAATGCCCATTATGAATGTGTATTGCGGATTGCAAATTATGTTTCTTAACTGGAGCAGACTTCAAACGCGTAACGATGCGATGCCTAGCGATACGCTGCTGGTACGTGCCCATCTCAAGTACATACGAGTTTGTATAATATAACAGATCAAAAATACTGGACACGCTTCAGATTAGGCTTCAACTCATGTACGAGAAGCGTGAGTTTGCGCTTCGTTCGAAAACAACGCGCAAAGTGGCATTCTTGTCGCAGCAATAAACAGTGCAAGAAATAGCATCACTTTGCGCACATGTGCGAGATAAATTGCGCGACTTTACGTTTCTCCTTCATCGTTGAACAAAATATCGTACGTGGCTAGTGCGCGAGCAACCGACTACCACTCGTACAATCACGGCACTCGCCTCGCTACGTTGCAGCTAGCGGTTATCGGTTGCTTTGCGCACTAGACGGGCGTAATATACTATTGTCGAGTTCTTACGCACAGACAAACGAAATTTGGAAAAAAAGTTCTTGTATCAGGGTTGTCAAATACGAACTAGAAAGAAAACAGAAGAAAAAAAATGAAAAAGACGAAAAGCTACGTTGGACAGATTAGGTTTGGATACTTATTAACGTGAATCGATGGTATATTAGAGTGAAAAGGGGCGATGGCCAAGAGTAGTCTGTGTATTGCGTATCTTCGCCAGATTTGTTTAAGTGGCGTTTCGGGTTCTACTCTTGTGTTCTATTTCAGTTGGGCGATTCGATTTTAAGAACTGTTTTTCAAGTTAGTGTCGTTACGCTTAACACCGTGAGTGAAAGTCCCCTGCTCTGTAATCATGTTGTAAAGAAACTGAGTTCCTACTGCTTTTGCTCCTCATACTGCAAGAATTCTATCTATTCCCGATGTTTGGTAGTTGTTTTTCAAGGCACTCGACTCTATATTTTGCGTATCACATTCTATTTTACAAGTGTTATCGTAAAAAATCGCGTACAATAATGCCTCATATTTTCTGATATCCACCAGATAAAAGACGAACAGCGCGATTATGATTGGGGAATCATTTTAAATTTCAAGAAACGAGACGATAAATTGAAGAACCCGTCCAAGTCAAACACGATTTCGCTAACCGTCGATGTAATGGTTCCATTTTGTAAGATAGAAGACACGGTTGCCGGAATAACGGGGGCGCAGATGGAGATAATCACCATCAGTCACAATCAAATAATAGCCATAAGTGCCGTACGCTTGTGTTGTCCTAATGATTTGCGTTCTTCGGATAATCAGAAGATTATTTTCAAATCTTTACAGGCGAGTTTTCTTCCTTTATTTCCTCCTAAAACATGCAGATTTCCTCTCAACTTATGACAGTAATTGGGAAAGAGAAAAAATTGAGGAATAAAAATATTGTTTGAGCGGGAGCAACCAGAAAATCTACCAATCACCTCTGGTTAATCATTATTTTCTTATCTTCAAAATTATTCACTAAGCTTTTAAAAATTCTACGCTCCTCTTGTACGGATTAAACTCGTACTTGGAATCGGTATCACGACTATCATTTACAAATGTAATATACGAAAACCCAAAAATAGTGGTAAGATGTAGTTCATTGTATGTATACCTACGCTGAACGTCGTTTCCCGGGGCTTGTTATGTAATTCGAATCGTGGCTACTAAAATGTACTACATATTTCGGATGATGAAATTTTGTTTGAATTCAGTGCACATAGTTTACGATCACGTGGTTGGCATGTTGGCGACTAACTGAAATCGCTGAGTGACTCAATTCTGCTTTCAACTTGTAAAAACTAAGATTCGTCATTTTCGTAGCATACGCTATTCTTTTCATTGTATCCGTGAGAATTACTTCGAGCACACGAGTGATTTTATCAATGGAAAACGCAGTATTATTTAAACACGGGAAATTTCCCGATTTGCAAAAATGCACACTTTCAAAAGAGAACGATCTACGCCGATGATAAATATATCAGAATATTTTACATAATTTCGGCGTACGAAGGAAAAAGAGCGAGTTAATCATTTTTTTTTATTGGTAGAGGTAGATCTGCATGTAGGGAGAAATCGCGCAAGGCCTACTGGTATATCGATATAGTCAGTCATATTCTAAGAATAAGGTGTAAAAGTACTCGTGCGCTCGGTCGTTCATCACGAAACTTTCTTCTCATTTCTATAAATAATGTGTGTACTTGCAGGAGACGAAAAAACGTTTCGACCAGATACCAGAGTTAGATCCGATTAAAGATATGAACATACAATCGGTACAGTTGAAAAAATCTATAGACAATTTAGAAGCGTTAGAAAGCAAACTGAAAGCGATGCCGTTTCATGAGTCACCAGATAGAGACGATTTATGCGAAAAATACGCCGAAAAGTTCAAAGTATGTCGTAAATGTAATTTACGCAACGTGTAGAGTACACACATGTGCAGGCATGCTCTATTCTGCTTTCGATTAACGCGTACCCGTGCCATTTTTGTCCGTATAGATGTCTGAAGAAATTGACAGTACTATTTGCGAATTCAAAAAGCTCAACAGGATCGATCAACTCGGGGAGCTAAAGAAACATAAGAAAGTCCTCAGAAAACTGAATTATTGTTCAGCCACAGAAGTAGTCGAAACCAAAGGCAAAATTGCCTGCGAATTGAGCAGGTGCGTACTATGTCATAAACTACCGTCACCAATTTCTTGACTTCTATTCCGAGTTCTTAGTCTCATTTGTAGCTTATTTTATCGACTACCTAGGGCTCCCGTGCGTACACACAGTATAACTAGGTATCGAAAATAATTTGTTACAAAATGAGACAGACCCTCTTTACCGATTGTTACATTTTCATCATTCATTCCTCCGTACTGTATGCTTACACTTAATCTAGAAATCAGGATATGTCTAGAACACGCGAAAACTTTTTTTTTTTTTTTTGTTGACAGTTCATGGACTATACACCCGAATGGTTCTGAGTTGAGTAAAAATAATACATTTTGAGGGAGTTGGGAAACAAAGAAAAGTTCGAAGGTTGGCCCAAGAATCTAAAGGCCTTAAAACGAATTATTTCTTCCTCTCCTTTCCCAAAGTGTTTTTCAAAAATGCATTTTGGTTAATTTTAGAGGATGGGGGGGGGGGTCCTTGCTTTTTCCGTTCACGAGGTACATTTCCTTTTTCAAATTGAACAGATTTCAAGCCCAAACATTTTATTTATAATATTGAAAATTTTTCTATTACACGAAGCATAATGCGAAATAACAGTACGCATTTTCCCCTTTAGAGATTACAGTGCTTTTACGCTACGTTATTCTACAGATAACTAATTTAAAGGGTAACCTATTACAGTACTTTTTTTTCCCTTTCTTTCTTCGAGATACACCCTGGTAAATGTATGTAGTTCAAAGAAATAGTTTATGCCGCACGCGTCAGTTATTTCGTTTATGAACAAAACGTTTTTCATGTAATAATTTGAAATTTAAGCGGGGAAGAACTACTAATGACTGAATTAATTTTCAACGGCGTGTTTACCGATCTAACGCCGAGTCAGTGCGTGGCCTTACTAAGTTGCTTCATGTGTGATGAAAAAAGCAACACGGCGGTGCAGATGACGGAAGAACTCTCCGGTCCATTGAGACGAATGCAGGTAAATGAGAACATGTCGCGTCGAAACAACATGTACAATAGTTTGTATATCAGTATGAGAGTGATGCACGAACATCGTTCGAGACTCGAGTGAATAACGAATAATGTAAGTTGATCGCGCCGACGAGCACTCGTCCAAATGCAGTTCGAGCCGGACATATTTATCTCGTTCATCGTAAATCGTTCGAGTAAACTGGAACTCCTCGACAGTGACAGTGACAGTGACGAACTATTTCAATTGTAAATCTCTCCAGTTTTGTCCGAAGCTTGTACGAGTCGAGTCGAGTTGAGTATTCGTGTTGAATGCACTAGGCGAATACGTTCGTTCATACCGTACAATGCGACTCATCTCTTGACCGCGAGTAACGATTCATTTTACTCGATTTACGAGTGTTCGTGCAGAACTCTGATCTGTGTGTTATGTAGTTACGCGTACACTGCGCATATTTCAGCAGTCGTAGTCGTAAATCGTAGATACCTCTGGGAATCGGGACTAGAACTGAATAATTAGGACACTAGTGGGTTTACTACGTCGACTGCACGTGATCGTAATTAATGCCAAGTGGTAAATTACATTGTACGTAATCGACGTGAAAATACCAGTTATCACCGATAATTACGAGTTTGGTTCAACTGATTCCGTTTTGCGGATATACTCGTAAGTAGTATCTTTATGCTGTTCCAGTGTTGTAGCTAAATCACCGGAAAGGAGGTTGGATTAAATTGAAAAGATGTTTAAAACTGCATTAGTTGTTTTAAATTTTCGACGAAAACGTGCGGTTTTGCTGCCTAAAAGAGGTGTTGGAAGTTGGAACAGGTCGTCGCTGTTCTGTAGCTAAACGTCCTTTGTGACACTGGACTTTATGGTTCACTTTCTGGCAGATTATTGTTGCGCTTCCCCCCCCCCCCCGAAATTCGTTGTCGAGTCAGAAAGCGCTGTCAATTTTTCAGCGTCCTAAATTTGACGTACAAAAAATTTTGTATCACGAATATCAGTAAGAAAAAAAGAAAGAAAAAGCGTACATGAGCTACGAGAATATCGATGTAAAAAAAAAAAAAGAATAATTTTAGGTAAGACGTTCTAATTAAGTACGGCAGTATAGATGACGCGGCTCGCGTCTTATGTCGATTACGATTACACGCTGCTAAACGTAATCGATTCAAAGTTACGGGTATGTGCAATCTGTGCGAAATGAGGAGCCACGATAAGTGTTAATCCCGAAATATTGTACGTACGTATTATAATCGTTACTCTTCCAGGAATTGGCGAGAATGATCGTGCGGGTAAGCAAAGAATGCCACATAGAGATGGACGAGGATACCTATATCGAACATTTCAAACCATATCTGATGGATGTATGTCACGCCTGGTGCAACGGAAGTTCATTTTTGGATGTTTGTCGCAAAACGGACATTTTCGAAGGTAACATTTTAGCGTTACAATATTTTTCGAATGTACTGCCAGTTTTTACTCGGACTTCTCTGGGATACAGGCCCTAGATGGCGGAGGGTAATGGTGAGTAAGAGGTCCGGGTGGAGGAGGAAGTCCTGGGTGAAAGATGGACCTGGGAGGGAAATGACTTACTCGTGATCCGTGACGAAAGTCGTCAATTTCTGGGTAGACAGATTTTTCATGCCCATGCCTTCTTAATTTCACATTCGATATACATACGAGTATGTCTCTCACTTTAGTTTTGAAATCGCTCGTACATAGTTATGCTGTTATAATTAGGGGTAGGGGTCGATTTATAGATTTTCGGGGTCGCTGAATTTAGTTTTGGAGGTAATTTTTACATTCGATATCGTAGTGTATTACTGAAGAGGATAATGGTAGAATATTAATAATCGGTAATCAGTTTGTAGATTTCCGAAGTTATTGAATTTAATTTTAAGGATACTACTTACTATCTTCGACCGTATAGAGTACCGCTGCAGAATCGGGAACAAATATTATTCGCTTATTCGCATTCTCAGGATAATATTCGATTTACAGGTTGTGGTAATTTTACTGAAATTACGAAATTCACGTTTGGAGACCTCAAAACCCTGCAAATCGAATATTGTCTTGAAAAAATAGCGAATTTTGAACTCCCGCGCCGGAAATGATACTCTGTACAGTCGGGAACGTAAAACGTACACCTAAAATTGAATTCAGTGACGTCGACAACCTATGAATCGAGTACCTACTATCTTCAAAAATGACTAAAATGAAGGCGTTATTTTCGAAACAACATAGTAAGCTTTAGAGAAATGTTCAGAAAACAGCAAGAACTGTTTACGAAGTTTACGTGAATGCCGCACCACCTTTTCAATGTATAGATTAATAAAAGACGATCCGAATGCATTTACGTATAAGAGGGATTATCAATTGTCGCCTAGCAGCAGTACGAAACGCTTTGGCAATAGATGACTTGTTGTTTCATAAATGTCCCATAAGAAGAACTTGGCCTATGTTTTTTCATTATTGAGATCATCGATTCGGTAAAATTTTACATATGGTTGGTGCACTCTATTACGCTGAGCCGATGTGGTACGTTATACTTTACACGAATCTGCCAAAAAGTCTTTTTCGCCATTCCACTGACTCGTGTTATTTCAGAAGCAACGCCTTCTAATACTCTATCTCTACTTTTTACAGTGGTAGGTACATCAGGGGGTCGAATTACCCTCAGAAATGATTCAGCGACCTCGAAAATGTATAAATCGAATACTGTCTTGGGAAAATTACCGATATTTTACCCCCGTCTCCCTCAGTGGTACCCAAAGGGGTCGGATGTAAAAAATTACCTTCAGAATGGAATTTAGCGATCTCAGAAACCCGTAAATCGACTTCTATCTCGAATTATTGAAAAAAGAAAAATCGTTACAACTATCAAAACACGTACGAAGCTTGAGGCACGTCTTCTTCTTATTCGATCGACTTGAAACTCTAGCACGAATTATATTCTATTCAAACCGATCTAGAAGAGGAGCCGGAGGAGTAGAAAGGATTCGAATGGTCGAAAATAAGGACCGCCTTAATGTACACGAATAATTGGATTGTGTGGATTGAACTGTGGAAACCTCCGGCCTCATCCGGATCTGATAGTGACATATATTCGCTGTTCGCTTCTACTAGGTCGTAATATACGTAGTACTGCATGTTTGGCGTTTAATACGCAGGTAGTATAATCCGATCGTTGAGAAGACTAGAAGAGGCGTTGAGGCAGCTCATCCAAGCCACAAGGAACATTGGTAATAACGAACTGGAAAAGAAATTCAACGAAGCCATCGTATCTATGAAGCGTGGTATCGCCTTTGCGGCTAGTCTTTATCTGTGATCACCTACGCGGTACCTTCAGCGTGGGCACAAACCCGTAACACACATTGACGAAGAAATGAAGCGTATCGCTGATTACATAATATTAGTGATTACCGATTAATCGAAAACATTTGCGGAATTGACGGCCTTGTTTTTGTTGCCCTTACATCCGTCGTCCAGAATTTACTAATCAACGATTTGCTGCAAACGAGCCAAGTTGTGTTCACCCTGAATCATGACGATGTCTTTAAACGATTATACTACGTACTTGTAATCCGGAATTTCGTTTTCTGAGTTTTTATTGGAGCGTATATGATCGAAAAGTTGATGTATCTCCTCCAGTTCGCAGTCTCATATTGTCAACTCGCAGTAACTTTTTAATTTTGCGATCTAATTTACCGTTACCACGCGAACTCATTTTTGAAAAGAAAATTTTTCGGCGATGATTTAGGCCCATTTTAAATGCGCGGCGCGTCGCCTTTCGACGAACCTTCAGGAATTTAGTCGAAGAGCGAGCTCCGCAATCGCTGCCGAAGAAGTCGATTGATTGAAGAACGATTATCGACACGATTGAATTTTCTTAACGCGTCGCAATGATTGCAAATTTTCGTTTCCTCTTTTCGCACACTCTACTGTTGACCACACACGTAGTGCTAGAATGAAAACAGCGTTCAGAAATAAAAAATTGGTAGGTAGTCGACCTAATTCTCATACCTTATGGCTGTTAAATAGCAAATTTTACAAAAACCACGCGTATCATTTTTCCTACCCGATGCTTACATGTTCATATTTTGTTTCGATAATTCGATTTTAATTGTACCCTTTTTTTCTCGAAATAGTTACGGCTTCGATAACACGGGGGAAATCGACTTTTATAACAAATACTCGGAGTAAGTTAAAAGCAAAGAAAATAAGTAGGCGTCGAACATTTTTGTGTAACCCGGAGGGTTTTAGAATTTGACCAACAAAAGGTCGCATTCCGCGAATCACACTTTTTCGAAAACTATGTGAAATGAATTTTGTTCATTCCTCCTTACTCGAGCGTAATTAATTGAAATTACGCAGAACACGTTTAATTATCGGATTCCAGCAAGAGATAAAATACTAACGTACAGTACGACGGAGAAATTGAGAACGAAATGCGATTGCTTCGAAGGCTTGTAATTTTAAAATTAATTACACGTATCAACGAGTACAACAATATCTCGCGACAACGTTTATTCTTCGAACCAAATTCCAAAGAAGAAAAAACGTTCGTCTCCAATATGTAACTAACTAATCTTCGCTTCTCTGTCGCTTATTATTCCGATTGACTTTTGGTTTCCGAAATACGATGCTACGGTTCGGTGACACGACACCATCATTGGAGTCATCCACGTAAGTGGCGGATTTTTCGGTAAATTGAGTGTCTACTTCGTCTTCTTCTTCTACTACAATTGGCTGACAAAGCTCGAGAGGCGTGCGGGTGGTGGATGAAGGTAGCTGCAGATCAATGGGAATCCTGACAAACAGTAATTTATAATTATTCGGCGCATATCGAAGCGTTCAGCTGGCATATTTCTTTTCTGTGCCATAATAGAACATCATAATATACGTGATTACAAACCCATCATCGGAGACGACGGTTTCCCAAGTTCCGTAAGGATTTGACGCCTGCAATGATCCGACAGAGGAAGATACTGGCGCTGCTGCTACCGCCTCTAATTTCGTTTTTTTTTTACTTTTGTCGAATTTGGCTTTACCACTGACTTTATGACCATCGCTTTTACCACTTTTCCTCTTGAATGATTTAGGAGTTCCCTTCTTGGAAGCAGGTGTTGCTGCTGCCGCAGTTTTCACAGACTGGTCTTTCATCGAAATAAAACCTTCGGCTGGGACTTCCCATCTCGATTCTGCGAGCATAATGTAAAAAGCGTAAGGAAACGCTCCCGTAAAACCAACTAGGTACACGTTTTTTTCTTTTTTTCTATATCGCTTACGTAGTTGATAGCGATACGAAGGGTTCCCAAGTAAATCACTCGCCCACTGTTTCTTCTAAAGGTCGGTACAGACTAGCGCGCATCAACTGCAATGCAACATGTAATGTAACGTGTAACGAACAAAATTCGGGCGAATGCGCGCATATATGGACGTCCATACTTGCGCGCATTCGTCCGAATTTTGTTCGCTACATGTTGCATTGCAGTTGATGCGCGCTAGTCTGTACCGGCCTTCAGTGGCGTAGCTCGGGGTTTCCCAAGGTGGGGGGGGGGAAACAGTTGGGTTTTCAAGGGAGGAAAAGTCGAAAATTGTGGTATTTTTTAAAATTCGCCAATATTAGAGGACTTTGTAAAAATATTGGGAGGGGGCGCGTGCCCCCTGTGCCCCCCCCACGCTACGCCACTGCCGGCCTTTATGTACGTACGAAATGAATGCTACCGACAACGGATAAGTATAATGTCTTGATAGGTCGACGTAGTCAATAAAAAGTGGTGCGACTCGATATTTACCTCCAGTTACGGAATGCCAATAATACACGTGTCCTTCTGGCGATTTAGCTTCGTGCCAACTGGTTTTCTTCTCTTCGACGAGTCCTTTTGGCCAAATGGTTTCACGAACGTCTGTTGTTTCTACAACTTGCGACGATAAATCGGGATGTTGTTCCAAGTCTCTCGCATACGCTTTCACCGCAGCCTATCAATAAATTCCGAGAATGAAATCTATATTTGTAATTGGAGCAGCGGAATGGTGAACAGATGTAAAAGAACTAACCCCAGAACGGAGCGATGACGCTTACTTCTTCCATTTTTCTAATATCGTCTTCCATTTGAAGTTTGCATTTTTGATCCGCACTGCTTTTTTTACTGATCTCTTTGAGCCTTGCTGCCACACTAGCTTTGTGACGTTTGCCATTTTCATGAAATTGAACACTCTGTAAATAAAAATCAAATAACGCAAAATAATCCGGAATTACCTACTCGATTTAATCGGGTTTTCGCAAAATTTCTTCCATTCACGTACTGTTCAGTCACCCGCATACGGTTTAGTATAAAATTATAAAACAATGGACGTAACCAACAAAAGCATTAACCTACCGAATGAATGAATATCATGTAACCTTAAAAAACAGGCACAGTTGGAATTTCATGGACGAATTATGATTGTAAATACATATACAAGGAATTACGGCACTTACAGGTTTATTATCGGATATCCAGCATTTACAGAAATCGCAGTATTTTCTTGCTTGAGATTTCCAATAATCTGCCCTAAAACACGAGATGGAAAATGAGACGTAATTACTCGTATAATTATATAAAATGAGAGTAGCTTATCACGCGGATGATTTTGATGAAAACGTGCAATGCCGATACTAGCGGGTCCACTATACCTATACAGGTATTCTGTTTGGGTACAAGCCTAGTTGCGATCACTTTCAAGGAGATTGTAAGGGACTCGTGACAGACCCGTAGCTAACGCCAGGTCAACTTAAGTACTATCGATTCTGTCTGGTTGAGATTCTTCGATATAGTCACCGTTGGGTGCGGTCAGTATTAGCCTCACATTTGACTGGCTGCGGAATTAATATTCCTCTCTTCCTTCACGTCCTACCACTCACCCCAAGATTTTCGGAAAATATCTATATCGATAATGACGCTGGAAGCGGATGGTTTTACTTGTTGAAGTACGCGGATATTTGCGGCCGTTAGGTATCAAACAAACGGATGTCGTAATTTTTGACGTCAGCTTTACCGAGTTACTTCCCTATCAAAAAATGTTAACGACAGACGCAGACAAACGTGAAAGAACCAACTCAATTACGGCCTAATTCGTAATTCGTACATTCAAATGAAAGAACATAGTTTTCCTCAAAAGTCCGTTCGAGAACGAGTGGCTTTTGCGCTCCTTCGTTCGACGCTTTCAACGCGTCAGTATCATTAATTCTAAAAATGGAATGCGAAGGGAAACCATTCACCATTTTGCGTCTTTTGTACCGTTCGTGCATGAAATTTGTTCTCCTTATATATAATGGAAAAGTGACATAGGGATAAACAGGTACGTATTTACGAATAGGTACCTACTACCCACATACATATACGCGTGAAAATGCAGTTCTTAAATCTCGCATTGTACAATAGCTAGTGACATAATCTGCATAAAGGAGCACGCTTAGGCTGCGATAATGTTACTCTGGTCTATCACAGCCAATGGAGACTAACTTGATACACATTTTTACCTGTCAATACACATATATTAAACATCTACATACATATATAAACCTAGTGGTGATAGAAGTAAGGCTTCCAATTAGTAAGAGACATCATAAATACTCAGATTACATTTCATAAGCGCATCCTAAAGCATACTTATTAAGTATTATACTCACATGACCGACAAGCTAATGAAAAAATTATTGCCCGTTATGTTTCGGATAACAACTGCAGTCCACAACAATAAAGAATGTTACAAATACATCATTTTAAAAATAGGCTGAATAACTAGATAACTACAAGTTAGCACACACGATAGATTATATAAATATGTAGATTTTGCCATTATTAGTTGTGTTCCTTTATCCTTTAAGATAAGATACAAAAATTGACACTTTTTAACACCGAGTGTTACACCAAGCAATTTTTGCCGTTTGATTTGTTCTGTGGAGAACAAAGACGTTTATACTACTACACTAGGGCTCTATAGTTTCACCTGGGTATACTAAGCCGCCATTTTGGTTCATACTGCGCCCGTGGATGCCGAATCCGACTATGCGGAGCGTAACGCGTAGTCAATTCGGCATCGACGGGCGCAGTACGAACCAAAATGGTGGCTTAGTATACCCAGGTGAAACTATAGAGCCCTAACTACACTAGATACCTAACTTCAGCCTGCTAGTAGTATAAACCCTTCTCACCCACCCCGCGTTTTAGTATCCCATCTGCGAGCATCACCGGTATAGAAAATCGGCTCCAATGCATTTTAAATGGGAAATTGGTCATTTTTGAATCCCGCTTATTATATTTTGCCTGGGTAAAACGATCTGAAAATTTGACAGACCATGCATTCATATCTTAGGAAAAGGAAAATATAAAAAAAACAATATGCTACGCTTCAATTTCTAATTTTTTTTTAAATTTGAACGCTGGCACGTCCACGCGAAATTCACCATATATTTTAAATGGGAAAAATGACCATACTGGTGACTGGCAAACGCTTATGCAACATTCGAACAAATTCTAGATACCCTTTATTTTACTACGGCAGGATAGGAACATAGGAAGTTAGGTATCTAGTGTAGTAGTATAAACGTCTTTGGTGGAGAATAGAGTTGCGGGACTCGTTATTTTACCGAAACTTGCAGTGCAAATTTATGTAAAAATACATTGCATTCTTTATACCTTACAGTCCTTGCAGTATTGTAATTTTCCAAAAATTGCATAATTTCTGTAAAATAACCAATAATTACACAACTATAAAGCCAAAATCAAAACTAGTCGACTAATGATTTTTTCATAAAATGTTAGATTTTCTGTTCAGCTGGGTTGGGTTTGCCGGTTTGCGGATAGAGCCGGTAATTGGAAAGTTTGAGACTCGTACCTATAATATGTCTATGGTAAAATAACTTTTCATATTATTTGGACTGGTGAAAATTTTAAAACTGGTACTTTCTTCTTAATTACTTATACCTCTTCATCTGAAAACGTGAAAATAAACTAAAACCGCAAACCGGCAAACCCAACCCAGCTGAACAGCTCTATGTCATCCGCTGGAAAGTCAAATGGTTGGAAATTGGGAAATACCACCAATACCATTTATGATAAGCAGATAACTGATAATAATTCACATTGATAGCACAGTTACATTTTTGGTAGAATTAAAAATCACATCAAAGCGCTTAACAACAGAAAATTCCCATGAAGAAGAGAAAAAGTCCCTACCAACGTTTACGATGTTTCAATTTGTGTTGGTAGCATTGCGTTTCACCATATTTTTCCAACGGATGGTTACTGGAGGTTATTGGTTATTCCAACCGTTGGTATTTCCACGGCCATCTCTATAGAAGGCCCTATAAGCTAATGTGACAACACTGAATTCGACCTACTACGGTAGACGTTTCGGTGTGCGAGCGGCAAAGTGTAACGGTACCGCACTTCGTCCTCAATCGGACTTTTAATTTTCAAACAATCGCTACTTGTTCCACAATGAACCGATTCCATTGAGAGTTGGCTTAAAAAATCGAAAATCGTTTGCTCTTTAAATTATTTTCTCTTCAATTTTTTCGCGAAACTCACTGTATTCGCAAAAGAACCGATTATTCGTATTTTTCAAAGTTTTCTCCATAACAACATTGTGTAAACCTTTGACTATATATAGTTATATATAGTCAAAGGTGTAAACCAAAGTCATATAGATACACCAAGTTAGACGACTAGCGCGTTTTCGCGTTCTGCCGTCATGCCAGCGCGCTGCTATCGCTGAACTCCTTTGGTTGCATTGCGCGTATATGGACATTTTTACGTTTTTGCGGATTAGCTCAAAAACTATCAATTTTGATGAAAAATCGGAAAGAGCTAAATTTGTTCACCTTGGAATTTCCCATCAAATGCGAGTAAATTCGAAATTTTTATGGGTAAAATTTTGAAACTGATCTTACCTGATAGAAAATAACAGGTAGAATAAATTTTGTTCTTTTCACTTTTTCATAAAACTCGACCGTTATTGAGATAAACGCAAAACCTTGTTAGGGCTCCCAATGTTTACATTGATTTCACGACAGTCGAACGCTGCCAGCGCTGCTATCGGGATAAATTATCGTAACATACGAAGTTTAACATTGGTTAAATGGAGAGTCGAACGACTTGGTGTATCCATATGACTTTGGTGTAAACATGTAACATAGACCTTCACGCAGCGTTGCTAAACATCTAGTTATACGACCTTCTAGGTATAGGCCAAAGTCATATAGATACACCAAGTTAGACGACTGGTGCGTTTCCGCATTTTGCCGTCATGCCAGCGCGCTGCTATCGCTGAACTCCTTGTTTGCATTGCGCTTATATGGACGTTTTTACGTTTTTGCGGATTAGCTCAAAAACTATCAATTTTGATGAAAAATTGGAAAGAGCTAAATTTGTTCACCTTGGAATTTCCCATCAAATGCGAGTAAATTTGAAATTTTTATGGGTAAAATTTTGAAACTAATCTTACCTGATAGAAAATAACAGGTAGAATAAATTTGGTTCTTTTCACTTTTTCATAAAACTCGACCGTTATTGAGATAAACGCAAAACCTTGTTAGGGCTCCCAATGTTTACATTGATTTCACGGCAGTCGAACGTTGCCAGCGCTGCTATTGGGATAAATTATCGTAACATACGAAGTTTACATTGGTTAAATGGAGAGTCGAACGACTTGGTGTATCTATATGACTTTGGTATAGGCTAGTAGAGGTAGAGCACTATAAACACGAGTATACTGGACCGCCATTTTGATTTCTACTCCACCCGTTGGTGCCGAATTGACTACGCGACACGCTGTGCATAGTCGGATTCAACATCCACGGGCGGAGTGGAAATCGAAATGGCGGTCCAGTATACTCGTGTTTATACTGCTCTAGTAGAGGTGGCCGTGGTATTTTCAATCGTTTATTTTCCAGCGGTTGACGCAGTGCCGGTTGGCTACTAGTAGCCGAGCCTACTGTCGGGTGAGTTGAGTCAGAGTGAGTTCAGTAAATAGCAGGGATGGCAAACAAACGAAACGAAATAACAAAATTACAAAATAACTATTGATTTTTGTCAAAAATATTGAAACGAAATAACGAAACGAAAAAAAAAACGGTTTCGTTTGCCATCCCTGGAAATTATTCTACCAGTAGAACTGATCATAATTATAATTGAAATTTTTGGTGATGATGCAGTTAAATTTAGGACAAATTTTCTTTGAAAGTGAAGTTCTTATCGATATAATGGTACAATCATGGTAGTTGAAGTTTGCTACACGGTACAGGCTTAATGGATAGATCTCCATGATCAATCGGATCAATCTTTCAAAGATGCAATAGTGCCAACATTTGCACCTCTAATTTATATTCCAATGTGGTATAATAAATTTGATCTGTGCCCTGCAAAGCTCATTAACCTTAAATTCGTGTCTTAAATTACTACTGGAAAAAAAGAATACTGACAGATCACAGATGACTGTGATGAAAACAAACAATGGGTTTCTAGTTCTAATAATGTATAACTTTCATTTTAATTTAAGTGATTTGGAATAACCCCGTGTTCCGTTTTGTTTTCGCGAATGATGAAAACTGAGAAATAAGTTAAACGCCATCAAGCGTTTTTTGCCTCCTGTTATTCTGTTATCAGGTTTACTATTTTATAGAATTTGTGTCCGAGTTTCCGTTAAAATGGTTTGTATTATTTCATTATCTAATTGTCTCAATTTTTCTTGCTGAGTTTTGCCAAATAATGCCTTATTATAGTTGAAAATCCTGCCAAAATTAATTTTCGTTTCATTTAAGAGAAGTTTGTGAAATGTGTGCATGTATACTGCCATTATACCTACCTATTGTTAATGTGGGTTATCTATGAACTAATTATAAACATAATGTATTTTCAGGATACTCAGAAAACTCTGTGTGCTATTATTGAGACATTTACTCCGAGTAGCTTAGAGGAGAGTGTACAACAAATCAAAGCATTATCCTTGAATGATCCACCGAATCTGAATTACTTATCAAACCTCATTTTACAGAAGGTTAAATTTGAAATTGTTGATATCGCACGCTTGTTGATTCCTATTTTTATTTTGATCGCTCTATTATTTCACAATATTAGACCATAAGACTTTGTTGCTATTTATACGTATTCGAGAGTTTGAAATCCGCATCGGCTATCGAATCTTCGTTTCCTTTGTTTAATGTGTCATTAACCCGTGGTTTTATTTATACCAAATTATTTTCAGGTGGGCATAGAAGCAGATATGGCAAAAGAATACGCGAAATTGTGTGCTTGTCTGCAAGAAATCGATGTATTTAAAGTGGTTCTAGTAGATAATTGCAAAACTGAATTCGAAAAGGTTATTGATAAGCATATACGAATGAAATCTAGGCATCAGGAATTCTTCATGAGTATGACTCGTGGAGTTGTAAGTTATTTTTATCGATGTTTTTGGCGGCAGTCGTTTTAAAAACCAGTTTCATACTTATTTTGATTACGTTACTTTGTGCAATAGCTGTTGAATGACGAGCCATCGGATATTGAGGAAGAGAATAAATTACGGTGTAGTACGATGAGACTGTGCAGGTATTTATTATGATGTTTGTAATAAGTTACTCGAGGGGAATCTACTCAATTAATCGAATATGGAACACTGAATTGTTTCCACGTATTGTTTAATTTGCAAGTTTTCAAGCTAGTGGAAACGGAATAGTTTCAATCTACAAGGTGTTTCAATTATAATTCGAACGATCATGTGAACACATATTTTTGAATTGCCAGGTTGTTTCCAATATGCATAATGTCATTCGTCTGTGAGCAGGAACCTCTTATGTCTTCAAGACACGTTTAGTGCCTTAACTACCTACTTTTACTTTACTGTGACTCATTTCCATTACCTCTCGGTAATTTGTCGATGGTCTTTGTTTTTAGTTTTATTGGGGAATTGTTTCTCCTGAAAGTGCTTGCATCAAAAGCTGTTTGCCGCTGCATTGACGTTTTGCTGACTGCAAATGATGATTTTTCGTTGGACTGTCTCTGCACCCTGTTAGGTACCTGTGGGAAGCAACTAGAAGAAAGTTTAAGAAAAAAGGTAATTGTCATCACTCGAAATTTGGAAAATAGAATATGTGCAACCCGCATTATCGCTATCATATTTTTACTTAGGAAATTTCGAACCAATAGCTCTCATTTTAGTTGAATAGAAACGGCCTAAATAAGATATAATCAGAGAGGCATTTAAATCTCAGTTCCGAGTCAGATGCCCGACAGGCAACATTACTGACCCATTAATTTTACTTGTTTCTTGTACGACAGGGAAGCGAAGCCATGGAATTTTACTTCAGCAGCATAAATATTGTCACGGTGTATAACGAGAAATTCAATATCAGTAACGAAGTCGCGTACAAGGCTCGTCGTTTGGCTGCCCTCAGAGAAATGACGTGGGATATTCGAGTTGATGTCGAAAAGCAAGCACAAAGAAATCAAGAAGCGAAGAAGAAAGCTAAAAAAGAGAAAAAAAGACATAAAAAAGAAAGAGAACGCAGGTTAAAGGAAGGCGGCCTAGAAAAAGATTATTCCGAAACGGATACAAATGATAAAGATGATTTTTGCTACAGAGGTAAAGTATACGTCGAATAATCTTCGTTGCTCAGTTAATATTCTGTGACTGTCTTGTGACTATCGCGTTGACATTTTTTTCTTTAGGGAGAAGCGATATCACGATTTCTCCATCGACGTTTCCTAAACGAGAAATCACCAAAGAATGCCCTCATAAAAACGAAATATTTGATGTCGTCATCGATGTAGTTGAAGATCTGGTCGAAGAAAAAGATTTTAGAGTAAGTATGTTTGTATTCAAACTGAAGACCTGTGAATGAAAAAGAACAGGCTGATTTGACTCAGGTCTGAAGTACTTTATAATCGTCAGGTCTTCAATATATTTTTTCTGGGTGCAGAAAACCAGCCTTCGCCGTCTCAGCCGGAAATGAAAAGAAACCAAGGGTTGAGAGAGCTAAAATCTTCCTACCTTCCTAAAATCATCTAATATTATGTCTCGTGTTCGTTTAAAGTTCTTGAACTGAAAAGGTTTTCGGTTGGTTTCTGGCTTTGGTTTCTGCTCGTGTTGCTTCTAAAGTTCCAAGTTTGAAAGTTCTTATCTGCCTTTTTTATTGTCTTCAAAAACCTGATTCCTTTAGCCTGAGCCCTCTACTGCTAGAAAAAGACTCCGACATCCCAGATACGCGGACAAAAACAGAAGCAATTCGAGACATATAATAATCTAGCCTCATTCTCCCTCCCCTTGGAGAAAACTCGAGTGAAAGGTACATACTCAGACAAACAGAGACACAGACAGCCTGCACCCTCCTCCCCCCGTAACAATGGCGGGATCTAACTCTTCATTGAGGAAAACTCCACGGTCAGAGACAGATTTCCAGACGAGTAAAAACACAGACAATCTGCCTCCCTTTCCCCGGGAATAGCTCCGTGATCTAAGACAGGCCATCAGTATGATAGCCAAACTCACAGGCAACCTAGTCTTCCCATGGAAAAAGCTTGAGGAATCGAGACAGGCCAGCTATAGTGAGAAATCCAGAAGCCATGCAAGATGCAAACTAACCCGGATGGGTAAACTGTACCGTGCTTCTTCCCATGTGAACAAACTCCGGATTCCGAGGCCGGAGACAGTAGACGAGGGGAGGCAAAGAACCAGTTTTTTTTTCATGGAGGAAACAGCGCCCGAAATTCGACAGAAACAGTAAGATAGGCAGGATATCTGATCTCCACCTAAGGTAGAATTTCAGAATCTTCGACGTATCGACGGATAGAGAAACAATGAGAGAGCTTGATATCAAACCTTCCATCACCCCTACTTCGCGAACAACTCCGACACTGAAAGGAAAACAGTAGAATAACCAGGCAATCAGCGAGATGATAAGACAAAGAGGCAGATTGTCCTCTTTCTCAGAGAACTCTCGGACTGAAATTGACTGAGAGGCAGGACGATAGCATGACAAGGCGACTTGGCCTCTCCCTCTGTTCATTCCCTCCCCTCAGAAATATGAATAAATAAATACTGGGGGGCTTCGCCCCCTGGCCGCTTTACGCTCCAACCCCCACCGTCACTCGCTTCGCTCGTGCCGGCCTGCAGTATTTCGCAAGCTGAAAAAGTATAATTACTATTTAAAAAAAAATTTAAAAAAAAATCAGCCAGTTCCCAGGCTCACCACGAAGAGGTAACTGCCATGAACCCGCAAAAAGAGGGTAGCCTCTCTTAATGCCTGTATGATGGAGAGGATTCAGACTTGTAATGATAATTGCTTACATGAATACCAGGATAAGGTACGCTTGTAAAAAACTACACCCTGTAAAACACTATCATACAATTCTACTTAAAATTCTATTTTTTTTTTTTTTTTTTTTTTTCTTGTAATCTATAATCTGTGTTTTTAATAAAATATTCTAATTCCTAATAATACTGAGAAAACCGAAGTTGTTGTAGAGAGACAAGAAAGGAAAAAGTCAGCTACAACAGTTTCAGTTTTGACACGAATCAGGTGGGGTGGTGGGAGGGAGATGCAATTTTGTTTCAGTTTAACTATCCTGTTGAGTAAGCCAAGAATATGAGTCTACAGTACCTCAGTGAACACTATATTTTTAATCGTATTTCTTACTGTTTCATCATTATGCTGGTTATTAATTTGGATTCGAATCCCCGTTTCCACTACGACAGCATGAGAAAGCTACGTATAATTGACCATGGGTAAAAAGTTGACGACTTGCATCAATATATAACCCAATTCGGGCAAAGCTCTGCTCTTGAGATTTATTGATCGTCATAGCGAATGCTAACCTGACGGGAAACTGCAATCTTTTCAGTGTAAAAGGCATATTAGGATCACCACAGGTATCCAGGACTACGCGGGATACACACGATATTACCAGCTTTTTCTCCCGTTAGTATTTCGCAACATAGAATCTTTTGGCCAGTTAAGCTCACAATCAGTCTTATTCCATTACAGAGACCATCAGATATGCATAAGTTTCTAAGCAGAATGGCAATAGCACCCTTTTTCAAGTATAGTTTATGAGGTGGTACACCAGATGGTGTTGAAGAATTCAAGTACTCAGGAGGAAAAGACAATTGCACTTGTTCATTTGAAGTTTCAGTTATATCAGTACCTAACGCCTGAGAACTATCAATTGAACAACAAACTGTCACCTCCCCTGGAAGTTTACTAAGAATTCGTCCATTAAGCTCATTCACTTCATCATTTCGTGATGCTAAAATGGCTACTCGGGAGCATTCGACACAGTATGTGTGGGCTGACAGGAAGAAAGGGACCTCAGCGCAAAAATGTAAATTTTACAGCAGAGCGGATAAACAAAATTGATAACGTTTTCACGTTACGCAGACACTCAACTTTGAAAACTTACAGCCGTTTGGGAAAATTTTTTTGAATTTTGTCGACAACACCAGGCAAAAGAGCGGCCAGAAATTAGTCAAAAACAGTTGTTATCACAAAAATGTTTTTTTTTTTTTGCCCTGAGGTCCCTTTCTTGCTGTCAGCCCACGTGTTATTTAACGCAGGTGCGATAGGCAGGGCTCAGGATGGCCAACTTGAATGAAGTAGAGATGTAGGAAAAAGGGATTAGCGATCCATGGACAAAGCCTTCGTGGTATTTTTTCAATTTAATTGAAACAACTCCTCTGAGTACAGTGAAATTGAATGCCATTATATTGAGTAATTTCTTTAGTATCCATGACAATCTTCCGTTGAATTAATTTTTGTAAACATTGTCTGTTTTCAGAGAAGCGCTCAGTATGTAGAATCGTATTTTAGCGGAAGTGAAAAGAAAAATGTCTTTCTGACAAAATTAATTCAATATGTGTTAGATAAAAATTCTATTTATCGGTACGCGGTAGGAGAATTATTAGCCGATTTGGTTAAATCGAATTTCTATCAACCCCACCAAATGATGCAACAGTAAGTCGTCCTGCGTATCTAATTAGTTTTTTGTCAAAAAATAATTACTGCTAAACCCCGAACTCGGTGTAACCAGTAGTTTAAATTTATTTCACGTCGTTAATGGTTTCCTTACCTTTTAACAGGTTGATTTTCATGTTCAACGAATCCCAGCACTTATTGATCGATATCCCATGTCTATGGTACAATATCGGTGAACTGTACGGTAAGTTGAATAACCTTTTCGATTCTTCCAGTTTGGTTTCTAATAATTATTCGCGAACATGGGCAACGAATTTTAAATGAATTATTTATAAAATACGAACAAATTTAAGCGTGTTTTTCGGTACAGGCGCGTTGATCAGAGAAGAGTACATCACACTGCCTGATCTGAAAGCAGCTATCGAAACAGCAGGATTCAAAAGAACAGAGGCTTCTGCTAATTTTGTTTGTAACTTGTTGACTGTACTCAGACACAACGAGGTAAGCGCTAATTGCTGATGTCGTTGCACTCGGACATGCACATGGTCATGAATTCAGTGATAGAATGTCATAATCTTGAGTTCAAAATTGAAAAAGACCTCAGGTTCCAATCATGAGATAATTTTGACGGAAAATAACTAAAATCTTATAGATCATGAAAAAGATTATTATCCTATAATTTTCTTGATTTTTATGTTTGCTTTTGGTAATTCTCGAAAGGGCGGATTCCAGAGCTCGGGTTCCCGATGCGCCAAATCCCACAAGTTATCCGAGTTACTAAAGGGGAACAAGGGTAATCTGAGGGTAACCGAGGGTAACTAATGGCGTAGTATCCCGCCAGTTGTCCGGGCGACGAAAGGGGAACAAGGGTAATTCGAGGGTGACAAATGGGTTACTTTTCCGCCGGTAACTGGGTAACTCGAGGGTAACTGATTGCGCATCGGATTGAGAGAGCAAAATGAAAAATAGGCTACTATTTCGTCTTGTGACCTTATACTCGTATAATAGTATTCAAATCATCTGGAAATCAGGTTGAAGATCACGACCATTTAGACCGAAAATGTAATGATTTTTTTGTGATCTTCGATCATGATATTTCTGATTTTAGAATAAAATAATATGACTTCTACGTATTTTGTGATCTTTCAGTCTTAGATCATGATCTTTAGATAATTTGAAAATGAGGTAGAAGATCACGATCATCAAGATCAAAGATTTAGTGATATTTTTTTGATCATTGATGATGATGATGATGATCTTGATCTTAAAATTATATGATCTTTCCAATCCTTGATTTCACTGTATCTTTCGATTACACTTTATGATTGTTTTGAAAGATTGCAAGAGCAGTTCTTGATATCTTGCTACGAGTATGTAATTTTTTCTAGGGAGAAATATGGGTTCAGCTCGTTGCTTGGGATAATTCCGTTATGACTCTCGGAGATTTCATTACGCCACCGGAAATCAGAGTTTACATCAATAGATTTGTGAGTACCTTTTATGTATCATTTGAGAAAACCCGAGACACAAGAGATTATTAGGCTGCCATTGGTCGTCGTTAGATCACTGAACCATGTGGGACCTATTCAAGGAAACATTTTAAGAAACCAAATGATTGATAGATGCGCTTTTTTCCCAGGAATTGAATTATTTAGTTAGTCGGCCGAGCATTGTTGATCCAGTTACAAAAGAATTGTCAGTAACCAACGTGAAGAAAATATTGATTAATTACATTAATTTAGATGAAGAAAAGGCGTTTCCGCGTATTTACAAATGGAGCCAGGTATGTGAATCAAACATCGGTCGTACCTGACTTCCTATATCACCCGATCTCGAAGATCTGTGAGTGAAAGCGATAACCTGACTGTCGAGAAGGTGGAACCAGTCGGCTTGAGTTCTCGAGATGACCAAATCGTGACTTTGGACGAATGGTAGTTAGTTGAGGAGTTGAATTTCAGAAAATCATTTTGTTGATGCCTGATGTTTTGGAAACCATCAGTGCCACAATTCGGTTTGATTTGAAACTGATGCCGGCTGATGTAGCCGATCTGGTCCTCGGTGAACAAGATCATTAAAAAAACTAAAACCTGAAAATCAGTGTAAGATTATAGATATAAATATACACCAAATCGGTGATTGAGAAACGATCTTGAAGATTACCTCTCTTAAAACCAAATACATTTTTATTCACGTTTTCTTTTCGCAACCTTTTTTTTGGGAGGAGGGGGCGTGGGTAGACATAGTTTGGGTCAGGAAATGTCCTGTCTTGAACCCTCTTCTGGAAGTTTGAGAAATTCACGCAACTGGAGCGCCCGATCGAGATCATTAATGTTGATAAATTCTCCCTGGTGATGTTGGTGAATTTGCTTATTTTTCGATCATAATTAAGCTCCGTTTACTTCTGCTTGTTTCTTTTCGAAATTGTTATGTAATACCAAATATTATAATTTGACAGGCAATCTCCCCTTCACTCTCGGCGCGTCACTGCTATTTATGCAACTAGGGGATATAATGGTATGTGAGTGTTGTCGATTTTGTATCATTCAAAGATGTGTTTCGTGTGTGAAATTCTGGGTAGTTTTACATATACATTTTGATCTTGAAGAACCGGTATTTGGAGGGTCGCAGTCGTTGACCATGAATTCGTTTTGGTTAGTGAAAAAATGGAACTACCAATGCGAGACGTATTTCGTGAGTGAATGGTAAGAAGCGATTGTGCATTTTTAGGGGCCGATCCATTTAGGTCGTGTTTGATTTCCAGAACCATCCGTGTCATCAGTTTTAAAGTTGTAACCAATACTTTCACTTTCAGTCTTGATCTGAAAGTTTGTTGGAGCTAGATGGCAATCCCCCTCCTCTCCCTTGAAATTGCAGTAGATTACTATTTATTCACCGAAATGATAGTTTGCAGATTTCCCCGAATCTCTATTTCTAGAAGAAAAAATATCGGTGCTACTATAGTATGCGATCTACACCGTTTCTGCGCTCCGCCGTGTATGAACACTACAACTATAGTATGCGATCTGCACAGTTTCTGCGCACTACCGTGTATACGCTGTACCGTACTCGCAAAATACCTTGTTGCCAATCATAAAACAGGAATGTAAAATCGGCCCTGAGATTCACTCAGATAAGTGGTCCAGTTATAGGTGCCTCCCGAACGAAGGTTTTATTCAGAATGTGTAGATCCCGATACTGGGGCTAACACGCAAGCCATAGAACGTTCCTGGCTGGATGCAAAAGTGGCAATAATGAAAAAGATGAGAGGGAGTTTCGGAATCCATGTTCCAATCTCACCTAGATGAGTTCTGTTGGCGGATGTACAGGCGTGATGCACCCGACCTGTTCCTTGCCGTCTTGGAAGATGTAAGAACGACGTACACAAAGTTTCTTCACGACAATCAGAACAATGACATTCGATGTTAGCTTCTTTATGAAAAAGACAGGCTTACACATCACAGACATTCTGTAGATCGCATACTACCTATAGCAGTTCAATATCCGAGGTAGATCACATAAATTCTGTAGATCGCATACTATGGTAGCACCCTTTTCCCCTGGACCCTCAGTTTTTGCCGCTTTCATCTGTCGTACTAATTCAACGGATGTTTACGTCTTTTTTAGACTTGTTTGGGACCTGCAAAACTGGTTTGAATGCCACTTAGTCTTTTCAAGGCTAGTTGAAGACTCTGCCAGATTTCTAGATCTCGAAGGCCCTTCCAAACTTGCTTGAAACCCTTCAAGACGCTTTCAGACTTCTCAAGAAGCGCCTTCTTTAAAATTTTGCACGCTTGATTAAGACTTGCCAATGACTACATAAAGGACTTTCTAATCTGCTTAAAACTTTTTCAAAACATTCGGGCCGGTTTAAAACCCCAAAACGATGTCAGACTTGTTTAGGGCTCGTCTAGACCCTTTCATACTTGCTTAAGACTTTTTAAAACATTTCTAAACATTTACTTTTTATACTTTTTCAAGCTTGATTGAGATTCGACCAGACTAGGCAAAATCATGTATCCGGAGATATAAGATCGTTTTTCCTGATTATTTAAAAACTTGAGGAAGATCACGCATTCAGATTAAAAATTCATTTTGTAGAAATAATGGTAAACAATGATTTTGTATAATTATTGTGGTATTTCTGATTTTAGATCATCTTAGGAATTAGAAAATGATCGATTATTCTGATCACTAATCCAATGATCTGTGCGTGATCTTTTTGGTCTGTTCGATCTTGGTAATTTGTTAATCTAAAGATCATTTACATATTAGGTACTTGTCGATCCCTAATTAGAACTTGTGAATACAGCATGACTCGCAGTGGCGAGAGTTGAATCAGGACAGGTCCTCTCTTCTAGATTTCAAAGGGAAGAAATGTATAGCACGCAAAAATAAATGGTTTCGCGCACGCAAATCGAGGACCTACAAAAAAAGAAAAACCTAAACGCAAACATTATAAAATTTGCACGAAATAAAAATGTAATGGAACGAAATCGGTACAGTGACACTTGCACAGAGTTAGCGTGCTTGGTGGCGGATCTATGGGGGGGGGGGGTCGAGCACCACCCTTCGGGCCGAAGAAGAAGAAAAAACGCTTGAGTTTTGTGTTTTTCTCCTGTTTTTCAGTATCTGCAGCACTAGAGTGAAATTTGTCTTCAGAAGCTACTTAAAATGACATCCATCTCGGTCTTTTAGAAAGCGGAGGTGGAAAAAGTTTTATTTTCAAAACACCCTCTTTGGAAAATTTCTAGATCCGCCAGTGACTAGAACGAACGAAAATGCGAGTAAGCAGGCACAAGATGATAATGTAAATAATGATTCATATACATACAATACATGTCAAATGTGAATGTGGCTCGAGTACTTATCAATTTTTCGATTTCTATTCGATTGCGTCCCATATATCTTTATTTCGCGCAGACATAATCATGTTTGCGTTCCTTTTTCATTTTTTTTGTAGGGCCACGATTTCGTGCAAACTCCTTTTTACCGACTTTTCGGAGAAAAGGGAGGTATTACACTCGTCACAGTTGTCAAGATGAGAACAGGGGCAATGTTTTTTTTTTCACGTTTCAGAGTGCTTAGAATACGACTGTAATAGTGGCTGAATTTCAGGTTTCCTTGTGTGTGTATATATGTATATGTATATATGTACACACTAAGTTTGTGGCACGAAAATCTCAAAAATTATTGGATCAGTTGATTCCAAATTTTGATATATTATGGGGCAGTACTTGAAATTGTGCAGTAGAGAGTTTGAAGGCAATCGGTCGAGCCGTTCGTGAGTTTCCTCAAATTAAGTTCAGCATAAGAAGCGCGAGGCGACTTACGTACTCAATGTTTTTTTGGAATTTAATTGATACGAAATCTAATTTTGATAGCCCCGTAGTTCTGTTGTATTATACAAATGTTTCGGTCTTACACGTTTCGGCGTTTTTTTTTTGTTTTTTTTTTGCGTGCTGATGATAAATGCATGCCGATTTCAAATAGTAGAAATTGTACACATTAGTTTGCCGTTAATATTTCGTAATTCTTTTTCTGCTTGCGCGTAGAAAATTTTACTCCCTCCTCTTTTCCCCTATACTAAAATAGTGGATTCACCCCCGAAGACTTTAAAGATTATTTGAGACTCGTTCACGAGTGTTCATGTCTCGCTTGAAGCTCTTGAAGATCTGTCAAGAGTTCTTTTAAGATGTTTTAAGTTTTCAGGACTCTCGGGTTAGTTTATGAGTATAGGTCATTTTACTTTCAGATCGGCACCGGATTTAAATGAACTGTGCTTGAGGGGCAATTCATCAACATTTCCCATTTCCCTTACCTGGGAAAAACGCCGTATTTTTCATAATTTTTATTTTATTTATTTTATTTTATTTGGTCTTACTTTTTTTCCTTTTTCTTTCCTTCTTTTCATTCTTCTCTGCTTCGTCTCCCAGACGCTCCTTCTCAAATAAACGCCTGGTGGCACCTGCTTGTTTTTGCCTCCCCCCCCCCTCCCGTGTATCCAAGGCTAAAAAAAATCAGTATATTATTTAAATCGGTGCATTTATTTTAGTAAGATGCTCTGATATCCACCACATACATTCATCGAATGATGCTGGAATTAGCATACGTTTAGTCTTTCAAAATATCGATCAATCAGCAGTCATCTATATTTCGACTACTTTGTTTATGTTAAACTGTATGTCATGTTGGTGGAGGCATGAATTAGGAAAGAGTCACACGTAGTGTGCTCTAACAATTTTCGATATTACTTTGACTCCACTTAAGTGGTTATTACGTGGATAGAAAGACCCCCAGCTTTGTAAGAAAAAAAGTACAGTTTCGGTGGTCCTTTAATTCATATTATCTCGCTTTTCCGAAATTTCCGTATTTGCTTTGACTGCAGTCAAGTAGACGAGTTTTAACTTTCAAAAACAGCGCTGTTTCAAATCACCATAGTTAACATTTTGAGAATTGCGACTGAACAGATGTTGAAAATTCTGCTTTGATAGTGAGAAAAAGGAAGGCAAGACTTGGCATGATGTGACCTGTGATATCTTTTTAATTTCTTTCAAATCGAACAAAAGAACCCTAACTACAATAATTGTTGAAACATCACTAGTCTTCGCTTTTCACATTTCTAGAAAAAGTTGCCGAGATGAATCATGTCCTTCGTCCCGCCTCAGAAATGTGCAACCATCATCATTGCCAAATTTTTACAATGGAGTTGCTCTGGCCTTGGTGCATTGATTGCTTCTGATACATGCATCTAAATTTGTGCATTCCCTGATATTCTATGTTTCGATTTTCTCTCGAATAACCCCTCTTGTTTCCCGAAATGATATGCGTACTTCTTCTGTTCTCTCTATTTCATTTTATCGTATTTCGCTTGTTTCTGTGTTCGCAGAATCACATCGGCGATAAGATCGAGAGCGTCGAATTCTTAACCGCATTAACTTTGGCTATATGTGAATTCAGTTTTAGTAAGTATTCAGTTATCGTTGTTTAAAGCAAAGCTCAAACTGTAATGGTAGTACTGGTGTGAAAAACGGCGATTTCACTTTATTTTCCTAAAACACTAAATGGGTAGCTTGATTGCCTGCCTAAAAAACGTATCTATACATATTATGCTGATTCGTGTACCTAGATGTAAATAAAGAACTGGACTCTGAAAAGTTGAAACGACATAGCAGAATACTCGGTTGCTACGTGAAAGAGAGCCATCTGTCGCAGAAAGCGTGTCTCGAAGCCGTCGAATTATTTTCGAACGAACATAAAAGTTCTCAAGGTAATTTTGGGAGAGAATAAATTACCGGTATATTCCCGAGTTATCGACATTCACTTCGTATTCATGATACTCGTGTTTTTGTTAGATTTGCGAGTGGATGTTCTTTCTGTTTTTCGGCAAGAGAAGGTGATCATCAGTGACGGCAGTTCTGCAATAAGTAGCCTGTTGCCAGACCTGGATAAACTTAGTTTAGAGAATCGGATAGGCAACTCGAGCGCACTGGTTGCCGCCAACGTGGTAACATAACTTTAAGGCGTACATCGATTTTCCTCTCTAAATGATTATGCACTTCTTTCTTATATCGTAAGTAGTAAATTGTTCGGTTTTCTCCTCTTTTCTTTTTCTATCCATCGAGAATAATATTGTTAGTTTCTCGGATGTATTGTGTCCGAATCGCAATTAGTCTGAACATCACTTTTTTGTATTCATTAGCGAGGTTTTGTTTTTTTTTTTTTTTTTTTTTTTTTTTTTTTTTTTTTAGAATTAGTGTTCTTTTTCGTGTTTCATTTATTTATTTATTATTATTTTTTCCTCGATTGTTATTTGAAGCACTGTATGTAAGCTAAAGCGAAATGAATGTCGAATTTAAAATTTACCGTGTTTTGTACGAGGCAGTATCGAAAGATTTTAATTATGAAATCCGTTCATTTTGCTTGATGTTTGTTAGACGTATTATTTTGATATTTCTAACATCGTATGATCTCCGTTCCTCATCCGTATCGTTCGTCACGTTTATATTAGTGCAATTTTTATTTATTCGATTTTCCCCCTTTTTTATTTTTCTCTCAATAAGATGCTTATTGCGAAACGTTCGAAACAATGAGCTACTGCAGATAATCGTCGGTGAAGTTTATAGAGCAGTGTGCGAGCCTTTTTGAGTCATCCTGTAGATTTGATTGTAAACGTGGTGGTTATCGTGCTATTCTGTTGATTCGAGCCATAGCCGTGGGTGGTTCACCGACTTCTGACTGGTCATGACCCGCGGATGTGGTAGTTATTTTACAAATAACGTCAATGCAAATTGTCGAGGTAGATCCTAACAGCTTTTGATCGGTGGCCTGAATCATGTTTCTGGTTTCGGATTCGAACAATAATTTCACGGATCTGTTTGATGTGTAGTTTGATCGAGGGTGACACCACACTCTACTAGTTATAAACTGTTCAGTGAAAAGAAATAGCACATTTCTCCACATATTCGTTCACGGGCAAGATTCCTTTTTTTTTCGACGCTAAAGAAATGTTAAAATATTAGTTTTCATAAAACATCGAACTGATTTGAAACTGAAATACGCGTAATTTGCTTTCAGATTTGTACAAATCCTGGTGCAAAAAAAGTTAATGTGTATTCATACGAGTGGAAGTCACGGGTACTCGAATTCATTTTCAGTTTTTCATACAAATTGATATTTTTTTCGAAAACTGAAAAAGTATAGGACTTCTCCCATAAGAAATAAAAAGAGAGTTGGCTCGCTGGCTTCGTTACCATTTTTTTCCACCTCGCGGCTTGTGGCTTATAACTTACAGGGACTGTGGAGATGGAAAAAATTCATTTTCTCGTTTTCAGGATTAGAAAATTCTCGAACGCAATTTCTGTCAAAAATTAATTAACCTGATTTATCAGTTCTGTAAAATGAATTGACTACTAGAAAAATTCATAAATTTCTCTTAGGGAAAACAGCTTGAAGGTTTCAGCTCGTTCTGGAGGAAAATACGTTCTTTTAATGAATTGAAGAGTTTTACTTCCTCCTCCCCCTCCCCCAAACTCAATCCAAATCTCAGGGTCTCAGTGTGATTCCAAGGAAAACTTAGCTTCAGCTCTAGTTTCGACTGTTACTATTCCCACCCCGCTCGCCATCCCACTGCCACGACCGAGTAATACCACCCTTCCACCCTCGCCTGTTCTCCTACTTTCCGTCCGGAGCCGTAAAGCTAACCACAGCTGTGGCTTCAAAAAAATGTTACATTTACTCGGAAATTCTGCCTTTGGGGCAAATCAGAATTGGCTTCAGACTCCAGTTCGGGGAATAATAGCGATTCTGAGCTTCGGAATTTAACCTAGTAGTCTTAGATTACCTGCTGTAGATGGCGGGAAGAAAATTTCACTTCTCTGGCTACCAAATTTTTAATTGATTAACAAAAGTTTTTCTATCGATTATCCCAATATCAAAACGCAAAATGTTGCCAACTGCACAAGCATAAAATGAGAACAGATGCGTAGGTAACTGTCCAAATGTAGCCTGACACGTGGGAGAGGATGTCCTTTTCCACCGTTCATGAACATTACATGTTCACCCTTTGAAGGCTTTCTGTTTTCAATAATATTCATGTCGAACGTGGAATTCACTTTTTGAATTGTTTTCATTAATCGTGTGAAGCGTCGAATCGGAAGAGGGATATACAGAGGTTCACTTGGAACCCTAAAAATGTGAGTGGATATATAATGTTGCAATTCTAGACTTCATGAAGAAAATTATGGAGATTTTGTTTCTAGTCGTCGCATACTGTGCTTTTCCTCCCTTCTTTCACCCTCAGGTAACCATCCAATTTTCCTTACTGTTCTCGACGTGAATATCTGTCTCTAGTATCTCCCTCTTTCCAACCGAGACAAACTATCCGGAACCTCTATTATCTTATCTATCCCTAGCTTGTTTTAGAGTAAATATATAACGAGGTTAACGAACGAAGATATCGTCCCGTTAGAATTTTCCTATGATAGGAAAGCGTTAGCTGACTGCCTATCCTGTTAGAATTTTTCATTAATCACACACCAGAGACGTGGAAGAAATGTCAGTATTTCATATTTTAAATGAATTTGGCCGACTAAATATTTGCCCTCTCTAATTTATACCTACCCCCCCCCCCATCCGGGAATGGGCACTCCCAATACCTCTAGGTCGCTGTGGCCCTGTATACAGAAACATTGACATCGCAAAATTGCGTCCCTGTGATCACTGTATGATAAGTTTAATAAATCTCCTTGCTTTTGCAAGCTCACTGAGCTGTGTAGTGGAATACAATCAATTCAGTTCGAAAAATAAATATCATGACTCACAGACTCGAGTGAACAGAATGCAGTTTCGGCTATGTTTATAGATATATATATGTGTGTGTGCGTGTATATATATTTTATAAACTCGTATTTTTGTTGTCAGCCGTTCTAATTGCTGAGCCGCTCTTTGACGTCGTTGATTGTTAAGAAAGTGTTCAGTCGGGCCCGTGTAATAGGTGATAGTTCCTGCAATTCAAAATTGTCATGCACCCAATTTTGTTCACTTCCAAAATACTGAATTATGAACTGAGGATACATCAGTAGCCTGACGTTGAGGTTGAGAGCTCGCCACGAATGTATTAGCATTATTTCTGAACGATGTGGGTGGTTTGAATTTTCACTGGGTACGGAGTGTTTTTGGCGGCTAATGTTTGCTGAACTCATTAAATCCACAAGTCTGGCAACTAACACCACACTGTGCTCTTAGTACAGGTTCTTTCCTACCGCGTTCGGTATTTTGTCTATAGAGATTTATTGCAGTAACCATCTTTTAGGATATTTTCTCTACATACTGACAAAGAGGAATTATTGTCCCTCAAATATTTACAATAATTGTAAACGCCTGATGGAAACTGGTTCGAATTATTTCATCAGAATGCCGTTTTCGGGAGTGAATTTCAGGGCTAATGGCAATTTTCATTGCAAGATCAAAAAAAGAAAAGAATACGTGTAATTAATGTTGATTACCTGTACTTTCAATTAATCCTAAATACCGAGTTCTGAATTCTTGTTTCGAGCCATTCTGACTAACTTCGTAATCTTAATTCGTGATATTGTGTACCGTTATTTTGTGATTACTTAGTCGGCTGTATTGAATTATGAAGGTATGCTTTTATAATATGTAGACTAGGTACCTACTCTCTCCTACTAAATCGCTTTATTAAGTTCTTACGAAACGATCTCGTTACATCTTCGTACTGCCAGTATTATGTAGTGGCTTATAATAAGGGTATGAATACCGCGTTCCGGAGCTTCTTATTGTTATTAATGACACGTTTATGCTTAATGTCGAACATCGCCCTTCATTTATATTTTTGGTTCCTAAACTGTGACTCATCGGTCAAGGGTCTGCATCACTCGTCTCCCTGATTAGTATATAATGCGGTATTACGAGTATGTAGATATGTTTTTAATACCTATAATGACGCTGATTCTCCATTCGCGGTGTAGGCATATCAGAGATGTGAAATAAAGTGTAGAAAGGTTGAAACGATGTTTGGTTGACATTTTATGCCTCCCACACATCGAGGGATCTGGTTACGTTGACTTCATGGTACTTTTTAATATGGACTGAACTTACTTTCATTAATTCAGTTACTTACCATCATCATTCGCAAAAACTGATAGAAACTTCGAAATTTCAGGACATTCAACCAAATCTACCTAATTTAGTTTCTGAATTATGATTTACTGTATAGCTCACAGGTATCTTTTTATTCGAGTAATAAGGTTTCATTAGCATTAGCAAACGTTTCTGGAGGTTAGCCTATCATCAGTGTTCTTCATATTACTCTTCATGTAGTAAGTTGGAGTAGTACTGTGTTATGACCATGCCGATGCCGTGCTCTGTCGGATTACATGTTGTGTTATTGTTTGTTTATTTGTTCAATGTTCGTCAGAATTACTGCCCGTGTCCCGTTTTCCCAACCACATAACAACTATTAATTCGAAGACCGGTCACAGCTGGTTCAACGCCCAGTACTATAACAACGGGTCAAACATGAAACAAACGAACAAGAACACTACGTTGTGCTGACCAGTTTTCCGATTGGCTGTTGTAATCTGGCTAGGAAAAGGGACGCAACATAACCAATACCGCAACACGGAGTATTGTCGTGTGCAACAATTCGACAAACATTAAACAAATGAACCAACAGGAACCTAACTTATTATAATCTAACAGGGCACTGCGTGCTCATCACACTGGTTTACTTCAACAATATATGAATTATGACTCTAAGTCATCAGAACCATTACAGTGATGATCTAGATGTGAAGCACCGATTGGCTACCCCTCCTTCCCCCGGCTAATGAAAATCAAGGTTCCGAAGAAAAGAAAACAAAATGAAACCTGTTGATCACCACACAGTTGTGTTTGAGTTCTAGACGTTTATAAATAATGCTTCACGTGTAATACGGCTGTAGTAGTGCAAAAAGAGTGAATGATACTACTACTTCTAACAGTACAAAATAAAACCATTGATAAGCGTCTGCATGAAGAACTTCACTTTGCCTTTGTTATAGGTTCATTCGGCTTTTATGAGCGGTTTCGCTTGACACTTATTTGCATTAATTTAGCAAAATGAGCTGACTGTAAACCTATTCGCACCGTTTGAAAACCGATAAAAATAAATGTACTACTTCAGTGGAAATGTGTTAATTTGCGAAATACATATAAGAAAGAAGGAAACAATAATTTCATTTCACTTCACTTTAATGATGTCTGATTATTGCTACCAATATTGATATTATCAACTTTGATTTTTCTAAAAATTGTAAATATTGGTATGTTTAGTCCCTCCGGTCACTGACGCGATACTCGAAAGGGTTGTTCCCGTGGCCGGGGGTGCGGTGTCATAGGGGCCACTTTGGCATGCGTGCATCGCCATGTTTAGAAGTTGTTTAGAAACTTTGAAAAAATTTAAATATAATGAATTCCTGAAATTAATTGTGCCCTGTTATCAATACTAATATCGGTATTATCGATATCAGCTTTTAAAATATTGGTACCTATTGACCTTTTTTTTTTTTTATTCTCCCAAATACTGATGATATATTGATGTGACAACGATATTACAAACTAGTGTTTGGCACATCACTATTTCACTTATACTTGTAAGAAAATAGACTAAAAAAAGATAATGAACGTAAGTTTAGGACAGTTACTTTGTAAGGCAGTAATAATACTATGTGATTTTCGACTTCGTGTTCTAAATCACACTGAAATGATGGGATAGTCTACAGGGTCCTTCTGAATCCGAGGTCTTGAACATGAAGTGCATATTTCTTCCAAAAAAACAAATTCATACTGAGAATCCAGTTAACATTATTTCCTCTTTTGAGAGTTGCGGTTTATAAATTCTCAAATTCTAGCAAATTACTTTCAAGAAATTGCTTTTGTAAAACAGAAATCGAAATTATTAAAGGAATATATTGTATTTAACAAGTTATTTATAAAAATGTGATTTGATTTTACATTATGTTTTTTGTGATACTTCTCTTTTGTTTTTGAATATTACGTTACTTCAACTTCACTTCTCTATATTTTTCCCTCGATTTTTTATAACATGAAAACCATTTTTTAAATATTTGTCGATGTATATTCGTAATTCTGACTATACAAAGTTAAAGGTCGTGAATAATGCGTTTCTTCCTTCTTCTAATAAAGAATGAAATAACAAACTTCAGTCTCTTTGTTGTACTATTTTTGTTGAATATTTGATTAATTTTCTCTATTTTTATTATTTTTATTCGTGTAAGCGATTGTGTTCTTATGTCATTTTCGTTCTATGTTTTCCGTGTGGTTTGTTGAAATTGTTATTCGTATTTGAAATGTCTCGAATTGAAAATTGTATGTATGTATTTGTATAGAGTTGTTAATTAGGATTATTGACTGTCAGAAAGTTATTCATTCTTAGTCATTCGTAATTATCATGACACATCATCACAGTACTGCATCAATTGTTGTTCTTTTTTTTTGGGGGGGGGGTAGGTGTATTAATGTCTGCAGTTAAATGAAACGTGTTAATAAACTACATGACTATATATTTAATTAATTTTTGTATATCATCTAATTAATTATTTGTACCTACTAACTTTACTATTTTTGAATATCTGTAAATGTGTGGTACTTAAACTATTTTATGTATTCTAACGTATTAAGTACACATAATTGTATGTATGTTAGTTGATTTACTGATAGCTGTTAAGGTATTTTTTCTTTGTTTACTTTAATGTTTAACTTCGATAGTATACTTAGGTGTATGTACTGCCGCCTTAGTAGTTTTTAAAATGAAAATAGCATTGACAATCGAGAATTACAAACGTCTCAGCTTTGTATCTGCAGGAAAGATAGGATAGGAATACTTTGGACGTGACCTCAGTTTTAGAAAATACGATTGATCATTTCATTTTTATAAACATGCTATGAAAAATTCCTTGTCGCCAGAAATTAATGGGATTGGTAACAAGCTATGTATGTGATTTGTTGTAAATATTTGTAGATGTATTACTTTATTAGTATAAATCAAAATTGACTCGAAAGCAGTACTCGGAATACGAGACGATTTGTGAATTCTATTGCTGGGAGAAATCTTTCATCCTTTCAGTGAACGGTATCCCTCTTGTATAAAATCACATCTATTTTGTGTAACTATCTTCCATCATCAGAAGTCTGAGTATGTGTAAATTCTGCATCCGTTTGAAAATTGAGAGAATCACGAAGAGTTCGCGAATCTTATAAATGGACGCTGTTCAACAAAAGGGAACCAACTAACATTTGTAAACAAAATGAGTTATTAGTATCATTGGAAAGAGCGTAAAACGTAGAATTTTTCAAAATTGGGCCCCCGATTTAAAAATATGTACTCATGTTGAAAAAAGCTTATCAGTAAACGCAATGCCATATAGTTTCTACATGGCTCTTGAAATTCGAATCACGTGTTCTCAAAAAGCGGATTTTGTGGGTTGGTTCCTTTTTGTTGAACAGTGTCCAAATATCGTCGAAGCGAGCTATTTTCAATCTTTTGACCTTCGTGGAAATACCTAAAATTTATTGCATATATGCTTTTCAAGTTTGACTCTTTTTTTTTCGTGGTTAATTTTAGGATGTAGTATTTATACAAAATAAACTGAATTTTGTAAGTTCAAGTAATATGAAATTCTGAATGAATTATTTCGAAAAGTACTGTAAATTTGATCGCCATTTTCTAAATTGAAGTTGTTGAAATTTGATAGTTGTAAGAGATGGTATTCAGTATGAATTACGTAGTACTGAATACTTTGAAAAAAATATGCGGGAGATCAGCATTCAGCACTGCTCAAATATTAGTCTTGGGAACTATACTCATACAGTTCTTATTTTTCAATTTTGAGTTCCCTTTAGGTGCCTCAAATTTAAAGTAACGAATGAGATAATGTTTATTACTGAGCTTAGTGAGTTTCGCAACCTGTGTATCGATAATCCTTAATGTATGTATTTCTCGCCGTTTTAATTACTGTCCTCTCCCGTGGCGCCACTATTCAGATCAAACCCAATGTCAAACATGAATTTAGGGGTTTTGAAAACCTGGCAATCGGGAGTCCCAACTTCGAAAATCTTCGAAAAATTTTTCGCCTACAAAAAAAAACATCTATTCGTGTACGGTGATAGTCCTTGAAGTCTAACCGGGATAAAATTGATGCGCGTCATATGGGTTAATTCAAATTTTGCCTTATTTAGTGGTTTCCTTCATTCAAATGTTTTTTGGTTTTTTATTTTTTTTATTTTTTTTTTTACTAAATATTACGAAAATAATGCTTGTTATAGGAGAGCATATTCAAATCTGAATTGTTTCATCACGCAAACTGAAATTATATAAATAATAAATCGGACTCGGAAGTCGGAACATGGAAAATGAGATTCTTATCCTGGTTAGAATATTAGTACTCATAAAATCCGGTAGATGTCACTTATTTTGCTGTTGAATGGTGCATAGTTCGAATAGGGTTTGAATTATTGAAGAAGCAATGGGGTTCACATGAACCAAAACTCCTTACTAATATTCTAAAAGAGCCAGATTTTTTTTTTTGGTAGAGAAGAGTATAGAGGAAGTTTGAGGGATTCTCATAAACTGAAAGCCCTGATATTATTTGGACCTAGTAGCGCGGTGTTGCGCTAGCATCGAGTCTTCCCCCTCTGCCGCTCATTGTTAGGATAGCAGTGAACGTCTCCATGCATTTAAATGGGAAAATTGTGATTTTCGTTTCGTTCTAATTTCGTCAAAAATTCATTTATGATACCAATCCAAGTAAAAATTTGGACCTAGCAGCGTAGTGGCTGACATCTGGACATGTATTCTTGAAAAGTTGTTACACGATGTTATGATAACAACCGTTGTTATGAGTTGTTATCAACGTGGTAAAGTTTGAGGTTGTTATTGGTTGTTACGAGATGTTAAGTCAATGCGTATTCTTGAAAACCTTTTTTAACATCAAGTTATCACACTTGTTATTGTTATTTATTATTATTTTATTTATAATAAGAATTTCGTACGCCGGTCAGTAACATTCTAATAAACTGTGTGAAAGTAGAAGTGAAACAGCGAATTTCAAGTTGTTTAATTTTGAGTAAAATATCGGCATCATTTAAAATATTAATATTATAAGCAGCAATAGGTGGAAACGCCATCCCTTTTACATTTAAATATGAGCCAAGAAATATTTTCCAACTTAAGTACAAGCTGATAAAGTGATAACTTATATTTATGATGCCGTCAAATTTGATAAGGAAAGTATTAACACCTCATAACCACCGTTTACACCTAGTCCCGAGGAGGTGTTATACCGGGTGTCCCTGCATAGATTACGAATATTTCAACAGTGTGTAGAACTCACCGAGACAAAAAAAAAGTTCAAATACCATTTTCTCGAATTCTCAAATGGGAGGAATTTAAGTGTACCTGAAAGTGTACCCGTACCATTTTTGAGATAGGGTAATATTTTATCAATGAAAATTGAAGTACTTTTAATTTCCAACAAAAAAAGTGCTGAAACATTTTTGCCTATCGTTGAAATTAAAGGCGCTACACAACATCAAAAATATGAAAAATTTTGAAAATTCTCTCCTAATTTAGGGGGGAGGGAGTAATTTACACCAGGTGGAATGTTGAGCTAGGAGACTTCAACAAAAGCGCTACGTGCGGCAAACACCCTAAAAAAAAACGCAACCCCCAAGCCATGCAGCTGCGCGCTGCAACAAGGACGCGCCTTAGCAGCACGAGACGTGGTACGCGTAGTGCCTAGTCTATCTACTGCGTAAATTTATTCTCGCAGCTGAGGAACGTAAACACTTCGTAAACAATACTTGCTTATCATTGGGAATGTTGGTTTTCACTCTAGGATTACAAATTTTTATTGTTTTGTCTTATACTCCTATCAAAAAGTGAGAAGTGAGTTCGCGAAGAAATATTCGAATGTCCGGATGCCGAACAAGAGTTGTATTATGCGTATGCATTCAGAGTTTCAAAAAACTGGTTGTATTGGGATCCAAAAATGCGTTCGTTAACATACAGTTCTGTCCGGGGCAAAGGAAACGAAGTTGAAACTGTTATGGAAAAACTCGCAACCAGGTTAATGAATGAAGCTCGACAAGAGGTCAATCTATCGCATGGAAGCATGTATCGAGCTGCACAACTGTTATCGATGAGACGATATCGTATCCTTCACGAACTTAAGCCAGTTGATTTCGCGATACGAGTTCGGTACTAAATGGTTCCTTCGCTTCACACGTAGAATGAATTTCCTGAACTCCGTATTCTTCAGCGATAAAAACTGGTTTCAATTGAATGGTTACATCAATTCCCAGAATACGCGTTGGTGGTCAGCTGAAAATTCGTGTTGAATTCTGTGAAAATTGGAGTATGGTGCGGAATTTCACGCGGCAAAATTATCGGTCCTCTGAACGACTGATCTCGAAAGGTCTATCATCGTTCACCCGATTTGAACCCGCTAGATTTTTTTCTTTGAGGCTACCTCAAGGATCGATCGAGTTTACCACAACCCGCAAACAATAGGTAAATTTAGAAAGAACATTGAAGACCGTCATTCACTCGATTCCAAATTCGATAGTGTAAAAAGTAGTCCGTAACAGGATTCGTTGAACAAAATGCTGCTTGAAAGCTATTGTAAAGATTATTTAATAATATGGTGTAATTTTTCTTTTTTTATACTCTGCTCAATTATTAAACTAGATCTCCGCTTGTTTTTTTTCGCTTTTTCAATTTTGGCTTGCGTTTTCAATGGTTGATCCTGTAGATGTGTAGATAACGATTTTCAAATATTGATAACTTCGGATACACTGAATCAAATTCAATCAATGATGGTTCCTTGAAGTTCCCTAGCTCAACATTCCGCCTGACCCAAATTACTCTCTCCTCCCTAAATTAAAGAAGAATTTTCAAAGTTTTGTTATTTTTGACGTTGTGTGGCGCCTTCAATTTCAACGATAGGCAAAAATGCTTCAGCACTTTTTTTGTTGGAAATTAAAAGTTCTTCAAGTTTTATTGATAACATTTTACTCTGTCTCAAAAATTGTACAAGTACACTTTCAGGTACACTTTATTTCCTCCTATTTGAGAATTTGAGAAAATGGTATTTGAACTTTTTTTTTTGTCTCGATGAGTTCTACACACTGTTGAAATATTCGTAATCTATGCAGGGACACCCGGTATAACACTCAATAACTCGAGTTAACAAGCCACAGCAACTCGTAACATCGATTCAAGAATATCCCTCTCATTTTCCATAACAACTCATAACAACGGTTGTTATCATAACATCGCATAACAACTTTTCAAGAATACATGTCCTGATGGAAGTTTATAACAACGTCCGTTTACGCACCATTACTAACGCACGCACATACGTCACTAGAGCTCTGTGTAATTTTTGGGGCATATTATCGTGGAATGAGTTACTCGCTTTTCATCCTTTGATATAATGTAATGTATGCTTGGTTTTATTGACTGCATGATAAGTTTGTACACATCTCAGCCAAGATTACTAGAACTACTAGAACTAGGGCTCTATAGTTTCACCTGGGTATACTAAGCCACCATTTTGGTTCATACTGCGCCCGTCGATGACGACTTGACTACGCGTTACGCTCCGCATAGTCGGATTCGGCATCCACGGGCGAACTATGAACCAAAATGGCGGCTTAGTATACCCAGGTGAAACTATAGAGCCCTAGTTCTATTAGCTATTATACGCTACTAGTAGGGCTCTATAGTTTCACCTGGGGATACTAAGCCGCCATTTTGGTTCATACTGCGCCCGTGGATGTCGAATCCGACTATGCGGAGCGTAACGCGTAGTCAATTCGGCATCGACGGGCGCAGTATGAACCAAAATGGTGGCTTAGTATACCCAGGTGAAACTATAGAGCCCTACTATTAGCAGAGATGCCGAATGGGAACGAACGACTCGTTCTTCGTTCCTTCAGCTAGAGAACGACGCCGTTCCGTTCTTTTTCGTTCCGAAACGAGGAACGGAACGACGGAACGCGGAACGACCTTTCCCTTATCAGTATTATTCCCCTATCATTGTTAACATTTACTACTCTAAAATTAACCACGCTGACATAAAATTTACACTTTATTATTCATAACCATTTTTACAGTGCCCTTTTTAAAACAACTGAAACATCTCGAGCGAAAAAAATGTTATCATGGAAACATTCTCGAAAATACGATTCGGCACCAGCTACACGTGCATACATGTGGTGTGAGCGGTTTGCAGTCACGATTAAGAACCGAACAGCCCATACTTAACTTGATACTTTTAACACCCCCCCTCAAACCGCACACACCTACAATTTTAACCTACATTTTAAATCTGAACAAACAACTTACAATATAAGTATGTGATACATAATACAAAATGACAATTCAGCAGTTACATTATAATCATTAGAAATTTCAAAGCAAGATTTCATTTAAACAAATTTTTTCATAACAAAGAAAACAATGTACACATATATATGTAAAGATGAAACTCAATTATCAAATGACAAAATGACAACTTAATTTTAGGACATGTGAAACAAAACACACATTGGTCATTTTCTTAAAGGTATTTCATTTATCAAATTTTCAAAACGAAACTTACTTAATGATTTAGTAAAAATATCGGCGAGTTGATCACCAGATTCACAGTAAATGAGTTTAATGACTTTTTCAGCCACTAAGTTACGAACAAAGAAATACTTGACATCAATATGTTTGGTACGTTTTCCAGCATTGTCACCCCCATTCACCAGTCTGATACAGCTCAAATTATCCTCATTTACCTCAATAGGCTCCGACATTTCTAAACCCAAATCCACAAACAGCCTTTTCATCCACAGAAGTTCGCTTGAAGCACTTGCCAATGACAAAAGTTCAGCCTCCGTTGTTGACAAAGCCACCAGCGATTGCTTCCTGCTAGCCCAGCTCACCATACAGTTATGAATTTTAAAACAAAAACCAGAAACAGATTTTCGAGTATCCTTACAGTTAGCCCAATCGGCATCAGCATACACAACCAGTTTCTCCTCATTTGGTTCAAAAAACAACTTCCTTGAAGCTGTGCTTTTCAGATACTTCAGAACTCTCATTAGATAACAAAAATGCTCATCTGTAGGGCTCTGCTGAAACGCGCCAAAAAAACTAACGGAGAAACAGATGTCGGGTCTAGAACCAATCATGACATACATCATACATCCTAACAATTCCTTGTACGGCAGCTTTGTTACTTTCATTGGATTAGTATTCAAAGTCAAACTAAATCCCTTTTCCATCGGGGTCTCGACCCTCTTCGTTTCCTCAACGTTGAAACGTTTTGCAATCTTTACAATCAATTCTTCCTGGTCAATGCTCAGTTTTCCATTTTCTCTGTCATAATTAACCTTCAAACCCAAAAACTTCGTACATTCACCAAGATCTTTCATTTTAAACTCTGTAGCCAATTTTAACTTCAACTGCTCCAACTGTTCTAAATTGGCTCCACACACCAGCATATCGTCTACGTACAAAAGTAAGTAAATTGGCAAACAACCATTCTGTTTGAAAATGTACAGACAGTTGTCATTCTGCGATCTTCTGAAGCCTAATTGTGTAAGAAAAGTATCAATCCTCCGATTCCAGGCTTTAGGAGCCTGTTTTAACCCATAAAGGGCCTTTTTCAAACGACAAACAAGATTCTTACCTTTAACTTCCAATTCATCAGGTACCTGCATATAAACCTTTTCACACAATTCACCATTCAAAAAGGCATTGCACACATCTAACTGGTGAATGTGATATTTCCTCTTACAGCTGATAGCTAAAAGGGAACGCAGAGTAGTAATCTTGGCAACTGGGGAATAGACTTCATTATAATCTAAAATTCCTTTGCTTTCACAGCCTCTCACGACCAATCGAGCCTTGAACCGATCTACACCACTGCACTCCTTTTTACGAAATACCCAGCGATAGCTCAGAACCTTTTCACCTTTTGGCCTCTCCACAATTTCCCACGAGTCATTCTCTTTGATCGCTGACAGTTCACGATGCATAGCTCCTTTCCATTCAGACCATTCAGACGATTTCTTAGCCTCTTCAACAGATTGTGGTACCTGTTCAATAAACGAATCCACACTATATATGCACTTAATCTCAGGCTCAAATGACTCAATACGAATGTTTTCAATGTTCTCAAGATCGATTTCACCAAAGGTATTACAGGATTCCTGTTTATTCACCGAATCCTCAGTTGACTCTTTAAACTTCACATCCCGAGACAAACTAATTTTCTTTGTCCTCTCATCCAGCAATCTATAACCAGCAGGTGCATATCCAACAAACTTTAATTTTTCACTTTTCGAATCGAACTTTGAATTAACCTTGTTTTTCAACATGAAACCATCGCAACCAAAAACACGTAATTTCGTATAGTCCACCTCCTTGTTAAACCACAGACTTGCAGGGATAATTCCATCTACTGTCGGCGATCTGTTCACCGAGTACGCAGCGTACTGCACAGCCTCCGTCCAAAATTCAGATCCTAACGTGCTCTCAAGAAGGGAGGTTCTTGCCCTTTCAATCAACGTTCTGTTCAACCGCTCTGCTCTGCCGTTCTGTTGGGGCCGAAACGGCATTGATGTTTGCATGACGATACCCTTTTCCTTACAAAAAACCGACATATTCGCATTTATATATTCACCTCCATTATCAGACCTCAGACATTTCATTGGAACACCAAAGTGGTTCGTTGCGTAAGCATGAAATTCCTTGAATTTCTCAAAAACTTGTGACTTAGCACTTAATGGATAGACCACACAGAAATGACTGTAATCGTCAAGGAACGTAACGAAATATGACTTGTTATCGTAACTAACGGGCGATATTGGACCAACAACATCTGAGTGGACTAACTCTAAAGGAGATTTTGCACGGCTTGCGTTTCTGTAAAACGCCTCCTTTGTCTGTTTACCATGAATACAAGATTCACAGAAGAATTTATCGACTTTGCTCAAATTCAATTTTTCTTTCAATTTGCTCAGATCACTAAATTTAAATGGGCCAGCCTTTTATGCCACAAGATTTCAGGATTGCAGTCACTCACACTGTTCACCTCACCAGAGCCTGCGACTATTCTGATCCTTAACTTGTACAACTGACCTCGCCTCTGAGCAACCAATACAACTTTCTGCGAAAAAGAATCTACAAACAACGCATTTTTTCGTTTAAACACAATGTCATAATTGCTGTTATCTGTTATACGAGAAACGGATAACAGATTCGACGTCAAATCTTTCGCAAAGTAAACGTTCTTAATTTCACCTAGGCCATGTCTCATTTTAAAACGGATTTTTCCTATTTTCGTCGCTTCGATGATTTGGTCAGTTTTTGCCACCTTAAACTTAACGGGCATCTTTAATTCGATGGCATCAGTCAAATAATTCTCGTTTCCTACAATATGATCAACAGATGCGGAATCAAGAGAAAATTCAGACTCCTCAATATTTTCTACAACGGAATTGACCAGCCTTTCTTCGTCAGCACGAGTTACAGCAAAGGCTACCGCAACATCGGATTCAGAAACTACGTTAACCTGTCTACAGTTTTTAGCTATATGACCTTGACGACCACAATTGTGGCATTTGACTGAACTAAAATTTTTATTTCCAGCGAAAGCATTATTTGTATTATTATTCATGTGACAAAATTTTGCAACGTGTCCAAGCTTATCACAATTGTGACACTTTATTCCCTTCTTGTTAGTATTTAAATAACAGTTTTTAGCAAAGTGCCCCAGTTTCTTACAAGTGTTACATCTTACTTTGTTACTATTATGACTAACCTTCATGACTACCGATTCGTTCTTCTTAGTATCCGATGCTGACGGCTGAACATCTTTTTGTTGCTTGATTTTCTTACTGTACGTCAACAACTGCTGTTTAGCAAAACTTAAAGTTAGTTGTTCTTTTGGTGTGCTCTCGATGATTTGCACTTGCGTCTTATATTCCTCTGCTTCCGAAAGAGTCCACAGCATATAACTAACAGCTTCTAATTCGCTTACTTCTGCACCGGCCACTCTGAGTTCGCGCAAGGCATCTTCAAATAACTGAAGATGTTTGTCCATGTCGTTTTCTCCGATCTTTAAACCAAGAATCTTCCTTCTCGCATACATTTGCGTCGGCATATCACTTTTCATGAAAACTTTTTCTAATTCCTGCATGATGTCACGAGCATACTTCTGATCTGTGCAGTATGATAGATGGGAGTCCGCAATATTCTGCATAATGATGCACTTCGCTTTAGTATTTTTCTTTGACCACGACCTCTGCTGCGGTTCCTGTGGCACCTCCTCAGACACGGTTTCCAACACTTCTGCAAGTTCCAACATACTTAAAATTCGCGTTCGCCAATTTGCAAAGTTCGTGCCGTCAAACGGCCTCGACACTTTCAGAAAATTCTCGATCGACATTTCGACTTTTTCACTCGCGGACATCACATGTACAAATCAAACTTCGGACTCACGTATTTCGAAATTCAAAAATTTCAACAAACATCATTGGCACTAACGCAGTGGCGAAGCGCGCTGTACCCATAACCTGTTAACATTTACTACTCTAAAATTAACCACGCTGACATAAAATTTACACTTTATTATTCATAACCATTTTTACAGTGCCCTTTTTAAAACAACTGAAACATCTCGAGCGAAAAAACGTTATCATGGAAACATTCTCGAAAATACGATTCGGCACCAGCTACACGTGCATACATGTGGTGTGAGCGGTTTGCAGTCACGATTAAGAACCGAACAGCCCATACTTAACTTGATACTTTTAACAATCATTTCGCCGTAAGCCTGATTGTTTATTTTTATTCGCAATTTGTAATATTTTAATTTCTAATGAAGGAAATAGAATTTTTCATGCCTTCACCTTAATTCGCTGCAGGTAGAGGTTGCACTATTTTTAATTTTATGAAGAAAGTACCTGCGAGTAAACTGAATCCACCTTTGTTGTTACCTACAAATTTCAAGATTCAGGTACTCCTCATGTTCCTTAATTGTCGATTTGAGATCGGTTGTTATTGGCGAAAATTAATGATGATTGGTGTCAAGTCTGTTTCCTTGCCATTCTTGTTGATGGTGAAAACATATTTTTATGAAATAATATTTCTCTATCTACGCAACATGATAACCAGGGTTGAGATTTTTATGCTTTTGCATATTTTTTGCCATTGCTTCACTGAACACTTACCTTTATGAACTGTAAGCTTTGAAGTAAAATGAGCCATATATTTAGAAGAGCATTTTTTGTATATTTAATGGGTAGTTGCTTATTATTTTCGACTATTTTTAAAATTCTTAGGGCATTTTCTGGCATATTTTCACAAATTTACAGTTTTAAGGACATAAAAATGCATCTTTCACTAGATTTACTCATTCTTTCTCAGGAAATGGCAACTCTGTCAAAGAAACTTCGAACTTGGTGAACCAAAAGAAAAAGAACAAAGTCGCCTCTTTCTTTCTTCTCTACCATCAAACTTCGTTACAATACTTTTCATTTTTTATTTCAGTTCAGTACATTATATACTGATGCAGAGCCTATTTTAGGAGAAATTTGGAACTGCATTGTATATGATTCTGCATTTAAAATTTTTCGTCCTCCTCCTCACGAATAAACTTATAATATTCGGCAAACTGAGGCCATGAACCTGCAGTTTCCGACTGTTCGTTGCACTCATCCGTCATTTAAATGCGAACGAAAAGTATAATTTAAAAAATATGGAAAGATTTGCTGATATATATCTACTGAAGTTTTGTTACTCAAATAACTTGAACTGACATGACCCTCCCCCCCCCCCCTTGGAAAGACAATTCGCGCCTATTTTTTATTTATTGGCAGTTGACTTTGGGAACGTCGTTCTTCCGCATTTTCGTTCCGGCATGAGCCGTTCTGAACGTCGTTCCGGAACGACATGTAAACAAAACGGGAACGGAACGAGGAACGAGCTGTTCTTCTCGACTCGTTCGGCATCTCTGGCTATTAGTAGGGCTCTATAGTTTCACCTGGGTATACTAAGCCACCATTTTGGTTCGTATTGCGCCCGTCGATGCCGAATTGACTACGCGTTACGCTCCGCATAGTCCGATTCGGCATCCACGGGCGCAGTATGAACCAAAATGGCGGCTTAGTATACCCAGGTGAAACTATAGAGCCCTACTATTAGATTAATATTCAACCTAACGTTGATGAAATCGACGTATGTGTGTGGGTTAGTAATGGTGTGTAACGTAGGTTGTTAAAACTTCCACCAGATGTCAGCCACTATGCTGAGTGGTGAGTGCGGAAACCTGCCATTTTGTATTCTGCTCGAATGAAAACAGTACCTTTTTCTAATTGCATTCGACACCTTTTTCACGTTCTCGAATTTAATTTAATATTCAAATCAGTAGTTTTATTTTAAAATCACTCATAATTAACTCCAAGACAAGATTATAAGTTTTCAGCAAATATCAGCTGTTTTACATGTTTATTGTCCATATTGGAGCAGAACGCAAAATGGCAGGATAAGAATATCAAAAAACTTGTGAGAATTTTGTGGAAATTCGTGGGTCCAAAAGAAAATTTGTGGGTTCGCGTGAGCTAGTCAAATTCATAATACCATAAATTGTTGGTTTCCAGAAATGTAGTACCAGGAAAATACTTTCAGAAGAAATAACACATAGGTAGCAACGTTGTCTGTATTACAACCATGACTATATACCCGGATGCTGAAGATCTTTCCTACGTACTGGAGGAATCTGAATACGAAAAATGAAAACGAGTACGTACTTACATTGAATTGTGAGACCGATCACCATTCGCTCAGAATTCTGGTATAACTACTGGAACCGTTTATAGTATTATGATCGAATCGTGTTTATAGTAATTCCTTCGCAGTCACACGAATTTTTCGCTGTTTGTTCCTCAAAGTTGAATTGATATGAGTACTACCCCTCGTTGAAATACAGGATACTTGAAGTACGTTTCGTAGTGTATGGAGAACATCATTCCTGAGTACAAACGAAATGACTGTTTGTATGTTCACAATCTCTGCCGGTAACACGGTTCACAGCCTCCAGGACATCATCTATCGAGTGGCGAAATTATATTGCATGCTTCCTAAGGTTTACACATTAGTTCTTTCTTTTAACAATAAAGTAAATCCTAATTTTGTACTTTTTCTTCCTTACACATAGGTCTCTACTTTGTGTGTTGCTAGAAGTGAAAATTGAATTCTGCTCTCAGATGCAGATGTCTCAAATTCTGCTAGATTTTCCTAAATTTAAAAAGAAAAATCTGCTAAAGTTCGTTGAAGATGAGTTTTCCTATAAACGTGGTTTTCACTTGGCTTCTTTACAAGCTACAAGCTAACAAGCTAGCTTTTAAATTACATTACGTAAAGATAACACGCTACAAGTTGAAATATTTCAACTTGTAGCGTGTTACCTTTACGCAATGTAATTTAAAAGCTAGCTTGTTAGCTTGTAGCTTGTAAAGAAGCCAAGTGAAAACCACGCTATAAGAACTGAGTTGCTGAAACGAAATTTTTGCTGCTAAAAATGAGAAATTCTGCTAAATCCAGCAGCGCAAATGCCGTTCTGGCAACACTGCTCAGTCTCTCTTTACGTTCAATTTTTTTCCATTGTTCATTGTTCATTGTTCATCAGAATTGTAATGTTAAAATTATTATATTATTCAATTCATTATTTTAATAGAATAATCGGCAAGTACGTAGCTTTTCCACTGTCTTAATCATGTCTCTACTTATTCCTCTTTTACGCAGATTGAACATTATCTATACCTATACACGTCGATTCTTGCAAGTAGGCGTACAAATGAAATAAAAACACTCTACTGAGTACTGACGATATTTGTGAACAAATTTGTGACCTGGGCATAATAAAAGCAAAGATGTTTATACTTTATACTACTACACTGGATACCTAACCTCAGCCTGAAGCCTGCTAGTAGTATAAACCCTTCTCACCCACCCCGCGTTTTAGTACCCATCTGATAGCGTCACGGGTGTAGAAAATCGGCTCCAATGCATTTTAAATGGGAAATTGGTCATTTTTAAGTCGCGCTTATTATATTTTGCCTGGGTAAAACGATCTGAAAATTGGACAGACCATGCATTCATATCTTGGAAAAATATAAAAAAAAAAACAATATGCTACACTTCAATTTCTTATTTTTTTAAAAATTGAACGCCGGCACCTCTACACGAAATTCACCATGTATTTTTAATGGGAAAATGACTATACCGGTGACTGGCGAACACTTATGCAACATTCGCACAAAGTTTGGATAAGCTTGTTTTACTAGGGCTCTATAGTTTCACCTGGGTATACTAAGCCGCCATTTTGGTTCATACTGCGCCCGTGGATGCCGAATCCGACTATGCGGAGCGTAACGCGTAGTCAATTCGGAATTCGGCATCGACGGGCGCAGTACGAACCAAAATGGTGGCTGAGTATGCCCAGGTGAAACTATAGAGCCCTAGTTTTACTATGGTAGTAAGTAGTATAGGAAGTTAGGTATCTAGTGTGGTAGTATTAACGTCTTTTGCTCCGTCTAACTGGGAATCAAAATGGCGGTCCATTATACCTGTGTGAAAACCACTGGTGACAACTATAGTTAACTATAGTACCCCATCAGCAGAGTAGTTTTTGTAGAAGCTGAAAGCGAAATCTAAAAGCTAAATCGAAACGGAAAAGTCAAAAGCTAAAAGCAAAAGTTTTATTACACAGTTTTTTATTTAGCTTTTCCTAAAATTTCGTGACCTTGTTAACTTACTCATCTCCCTCCGAGACTCCGAGAGTGAAAACCTTGAGTAATGGGGTTGATGTCGAAAACGAATAAATATCACAAAAAGTATTTCGATAAATAATGTAGTATTTTAACTTCAACGTGAGTTGTCTTTGGTAATGTTAAACTGTTATGATATTCTATTTTTTTTTGTCGCTCAGTTAATTATGCCTGGTGCCTGTAACATTCGGGTAGATCCGTAGATCGCCTGACTGCTCGAGTGCTTATATTCCATATGGCATTATAATTCATTTACGAACGATAACGATGATAGTAATAATTCTTAACGTAAAAATATAACAAGGATACAACTAGTACCTCAGCCTCGGAGCGATGTACGGTGTACCAAGTTACCTTTTGAAAAAGTGACGCGGGGTAATTATCAAGTTATCGTTGCTTTCTAGTCTAACTTTGTCTTACATTTTAATAATTCGTGATTTTTGTTTTCTATCTTTTCCTTATCAGTTATAACAGCTCATTTAGCTCCACAGTGGCGTAATGTCAGTTCTGCTCACGTACTTATCGACATGCCGATAAGAGATAATCGAATAATTAATGTTTCTCCTAGAAATGTCTAATTATGTTTTTATCTGTTATACAGGTAGATAAATGCAATTTTGTGTGGAGAAATCACCAGCTCCTCAGCATTCGATTTCAGTACCTAACCAGTTTATAATGGCTTTGTATCACATTGCTTAATCTCACTGAATTTCCGATCTGAACTTCGAATCATCGTTTCGCGAGAATGGCGACAAGCTTGAAACCGAACCCGAAGCTGAATTTTCCTCAGTGCATGATAGATGGAGAGAAATTTGTTAAATGGGACGAGGTTAGTTTCCATCCATATTTTAATTACGTAATTTCAACGATTCGCTCGAATACTGGTGTTACACTTTGCTAGCTTCGGTCGCATATTATGAATATTGCTTGTTCGTCTGTTCCAAAGTAAACAGTCTGATAGCGAACAACGAACTCGCTATGAATTTATGCTTCAATTGTCGCATACTAATCGGATATTACTCGTATCTGAGGGATCTGTTTTTCTTCATCTTCGAATAATTACGGAAGTAAAGTATAGTTTGCCGCCGATATGAAAACTCGTAGGAACATGCCTACTGTGTAGCTTCGTACCACTTTTTTAAATTGGTAAGTTCTATCACTGAACGAGTAAACATTGGAGGGTCTCGAATCAAAGCCAGTTATATACTATTTTGTCGTCAAGTTGGATCGATTGAGTATTCGTTGATGAAGGGCGAATAATCGATTTAAATATTGGAATAATGTAACCTAATTCAAAATGATGATGTTCCGTTTTCTAGGATTGTATTACTGGAACTCCAGTTACGTTGAAAATTGACAAGTATGGCTTTTACCTTCATTGGATCGATCAGAATTCGGTATGTTAAATCAAAACTACTCCGTCAATTTCGTTATTCTATTCCATTCAGTTATGTTACCTTAGCGATGTGTGAATAACTGAGGAGTGTCGAGTGCTGTGGGGAAAAAATATTTATAAATACATTTTTTTTTTTTTTGTAACAGATTTGTGTTGTTTACAACCTCCTAAACAACCCTACCAAATAATTTTCCTAACCTGACTATCCTTCATTGTCAAAGTCAAGAGTACACTGCACGTAGGTGTGCTGCGTGTGCAACGTTTGGATTTTGGGGCCAAAATCGAGAGTGGGTAACAACTCTAATGAAACGTTCAAAATCAACTCCTTCTTGGAAAACCTTATTTCAATAGTTCGTTCGGTTTTCAAAATCAAGTCTGTTTTGTGTCGGTTTCAGGTGGGGAATTGGGATGTGATAGATATCTCAAATTGCTGACAGAGAAAATAAGAAGAAGAAAAAAAAACGAAAAAACTATGCGATAGTTTTTACATAACTTCAGTCCTAAAGAAAAAGGGAAGGGGGCTACGTTTTAGGCTTCTCTGGAGAGAGTAAAATGAAAATCTCTATTCGTGGCATGGTGTCTACCTGACTGCATTTAAAAAGCAGATAGGTGGTTTCCTCTAAAAGACACCTGTAGCCTGTATACATAATTTGAACCAAGTTTTTAAGCTTCAAACGGTGCTGCGAAGATGGGCAAAAGTTTCCAGCATTTCATTTTTCTATTATTAAAAAACAAGTGCATCTAAAACTGTGAACATTTTCATGTAGGTATATCGGGTGATTTAATGATGTGCCGTACTGGTCAGAGTGAAGCAGCAACACGCATAAAGTACGTGTGTGATATTTTACCTAGCCTGCCCCTTGAAGCCAAGTAGAAATGAACTTAGAAAATTTTGAAAATTTTATACTTAATTTTTTCCCGTTAGAAAGTATACCAGATAGAAAGCCTAAATTCATATCGTATACATGTAAACGACTATAGTGGCTATCATAGAAAAATGCAAAGACGTTTATACTACTAAAGCGTATCCAAACTTTGTGCGAATGTTGCCGTCACCGGTATACTCATTTTTTCCATTTAAAATACATGGTGAATTCCTCGTAGAGGTGCCGGCGTTCAAATTAAGAAAAAAAAATTAGAAATTGAAGCGTAGCATATTGTTTTTTTAATATTTTCCTGCTCCCAAGATATGAATGCATGGTCTGTCCAATTTTCAGATCGTGTTACCCTAGCAAAATATAATAAGCGCGACTTGAAAATGACCAATTTCCCATTTAAAATGCATTGGAGCCGATTTTCTATACCCGTGACACTAGCAGATGGGATACTAAAACGCGGGGAGGGTGAGAAGGGTTTATACTACTAGCAGGCTGAAGTTAGGTATCTAGTGTAGTAGTATAAACGTCTTTGAAAAAATGAGATATTGATACTGGAATAAACAAGGCATTCTGGTCACAATGTGGAAATTAAAAAATAATTTTCGTATTATTTTCAACATTTAAAAAATCTTCCTCTATGTATATTACAAATATTGAGTTTTTCTTTTAAGTAATACCTGAGCGTACTTCTTCTCTTATCGACAAGTTTGAAAATGATTTATAACTTTCGCTGCGTTAACTATCTTGTAATAATTTTATCTAATGGAGTGGAATGCTAAAATTGAGTTTTTCAAATTCGGCAACTAAAACAGATAGATGAGCGAGGTTTATTTGATGGGGGAGGGGGTTCATCATTGAGGTATCAGAACAAACTCACTATGTTTATTTTAAAAAAAAGTTTTTTTTTTTTTTTTAAGAGTATCGAATTGCCGAGTATTCTTTCAAAATTCTCATTTTTCGACTGGTCTACTGAATCCCTTTTTTGCCCGTTTATAAATGTTTCATATTTATATGATTGCCTTTACAGTCTTTTTATGTAGTGTAAATTTTGGTTTTCTATTTAGTATATTTTCCGAGGGAGATGAAAACTTGTTGTAAAATCAGTAAAATATTTTCCAAGTTTACTAGTACTTTTCTTTAAGCGATAAGATAAGGAAAACATCATATATGTAGGGTATGCGTGTTGCTGCTTCATCTGGTGCAGTATGGTACATCCCTGCTGAATTACCCTGTATATTTCACTGGATTGATATTTTCAGCTTTGATAGTTTTCCGTACCAATGGAATAGGCCTTTTACCATTGGGCGGTAGTGCACATTTTGCCTGAAATTTTATCTCGTTCGGAACATGTTATCAGCTGAAGTGGAAAAACTCAAAACTTTTCAAGCAGTGAGTGTATTTTAGATCTATGTTGTGAAACTCCTTTGACAGGAATTCAAAAATACTGTTAATAGCGCAGCATTCCGTTTTCAAAATTTCACTGATGTCAGTTTTTATCATCAGCAAGATGAAATTCAGGCCAAAAATACATATATACTAGCCCAGCGGTAATAGCCGTATTGTTGAATAAAAATATTTTTAACGTATTTTGAACGCTGTATTCTAAAATCATACCTTTGTTCTTATCTAACGTTAGCTAGTAAATATGACGCCAATTTCGGCGATACGAAATCACGAACACAGGAACACGTGTTAGCTATTTAGCCTACCCATACCGTATTAAACTGCGGGCAAATTTTTATCTTAATTTTTATTTTTAGGAATCAGATGTTCTGGATCTCGCTTTATTACGTGACACCAGAAACGGGAAGTTCGCGAAAATACCGAAAGTGAGTTTTGTTTTAGTGATTCGAAGGTATGTACCCCCATCTTCCGAACCCTATTTTCTTTTCTCCTAAGACTAGATGAGATCGGTGTGAGTAACTTGGCCATTCCAGTATCTTAAGTAGTAATTAGATCCTGTGAGGTGACCTACACGTCCATTCGTAGTACTCGTATGGTTTTCCGCCGTTGTTTCGTCACCACTGTGACTAAATGACTATATATACTGAAGTCATTACGTGCTTAGCTCTTTGGATTTAAGTAGTGCTTGGATATCGTGCGTATCGCATGTCGTGGATATCATTATCGTTTCATTTCGTTAACGATAACCCGTGGAATATCGTATGTCTCGTTGAATATATTGTATCAGCGCTGTTGGTGGCGAAAGTTGTAGACAGAAAAGCATTGATTCTCGCAATATTATTTAACGAGAGTTATCGCGGAAATCGCTGCTGTAATATCCATGCGACAGTGTAGCGATGTATCGCGGCAGAATATTGAGATCGGCCCATGCGCTAGCTTCGAGGAATTACTACGATTATTATTCTGCCCATCTGCCTTGAATAGGTTCCTTTCCTATATCTGAGCGACCACCACGTCTGTTACGTTCGTAATGATAACGCAGTAACATACATATTATGATACCCTCCCGTGTAAAAGGTAACGTGAAGCAAAGATTCAAATTTAATTAAGCAATACTTTCCAAGTAACTTCAGCCTGCTAGTAGTATAAACCCTTCTCACCCACCCCGCGTTTTAGTATCCCATCTGCTAGCCTCACCGGTATAGAAAATCGGCTCCAATGCATTTTAATGGGAAATTGGTCATTTTTAAATCGCGCTTAGAATATGTATTTTGCCTGGGTAAAACGATCTGAAAATTTGACAGACCATACATTTATATCTTGGGAGCGGGAAAATATAAAAAAAAAAACAATATGTCACACTTCAATTTCTGATTTTTTTTCAATTTGAACGCCGGCACCTCCACGCGAAATTCACCATGTATTTTAAATGGGAAAAATGACTATACCGGTGACTGGCGAACGCTTATGCAACATTCGCACAAATTCTGGACACGCTTTTTTTTACTACTGTAGGTATAGGAAGTTAGGTATCTAGTGTAGTAGTATAAACGTCTTTGAAGGGAACAGATGGGAAAAGGATAGAGCGATTAGAAAGTATTCTAGAGATCTATCGAGTACATCCAGTTGAAAACGATGTTCTTGAGAAGGATGAGAAAAGGCGTGGTTTCGGTGTATCGACTGACTTAAGGTGTAATGAATGCTGTAGGAACACACAAAGAATTATCTTTCTCATTACAACCACATCGTAACATGTTTTTCTCAACACCTGTGCGGAAAATACCTTTTTACTTACTTTTGACTTCTCTAGTGGTCATAGCTCGCATGTAATTTAGGACTTTCTAAGAAGGTACTGGAGGAAAAAAGTCAATAATAATAATAAAAATAGTATATTACACACCAAGAGTCACGTGTGGCTCTCGTTGTGGAAGATATTTTTTAGACTACTTGATCAGAAGCGGCTATGGTTTTCGCTGACATGGTCTGTATTTTTCCTTTTTTTTAAAATCTATTTATTTATATAAATTATAGACAGGTGATTTTTGTGTGCGTAATTAATTCAAGCATTTAATTTGCTCAGTTAATTAGTACGACGTACCGTATCACAGTCTTGTCTTTAGTTTGTCCACGTGTATAAACAGCGTACACAGGTAGTGGCCAGCAAAAACGTAACGACGGTTAACGACGACAGGTAACCGCTATACTACGTCCTGACATCGTGAATATTATTTAAATGCGTTTTTAAGTCGGTTTTTCGTTATCCGCTCCGTGGCCGAGTGGTAAGAGACGATCGCTACATTTCAGTCAAATGTTTCAATGGACGCGGATTCGATTCCCCGATATGATATTATTGGCCTGTTAATCGAATATGTTTTTCCTTATCAATTATCTGTATCGTGCTTGTGCATGCCCGGTCCGTTTCGACCGTCGTATGTATTGTAATAGTTTTTCAGTTCTTGTATAATCGTTCACGTAGAAGCTCGCAACGTCTCGGTGTGACACCCGCGTGTTTGTTAAATGTAATAAAGATTTTTAGTTCGTTTTTCACGAAATACAAAGTAACATTATGGTCCTCCGGTCCAGATTTCTAAGTGAAAGTTCTGGCAATTGAAAATGCAGTTCGACTGCTGGTTTCAACTACTCGAAAACTTCGCGTAATCGTAACTTAAGCGCTCTGTAGTGCATACTCGTATTCATGATTTTAATCAATCTCACTCTCTCGTTTTGGCGTCATTAACGACGTCCGCAATTGCTCATTAGTTACCCTTGGTGGCTAATCTCGGTTCTCCAAAATCTCTCGAAATTCTCGTGTACCTAGTTATTTGCGCAGTCAGTGCTACCTGTCCACTCAAACATTGCGAAATGTCCGACGCGTCCGTATCAATGAACTCGCTGCAGCGCGATAAGCGCTACTACAATCGTCAACTAAACAACTCGAAAAGTGCAATCGATGCCGCCTTTCTTCAAAATCCGTCTGAAGACCTCGCCCACGCCATATCCGCCCATCTCCAGACCTGGAAAGCCAACCTAGGTAAATTGGAGCAGACCAACAATGACATTATCGATAATACCGATTTCGACAACATGTCACCCGATCAAGTCGCTACCGCAGAGACTAAGATCACCAAAGATCATGACCAATCACAGCTCGAATACGATGTAGCTAAAGGTAAGCTTAATGCTATGTTCGCGCGCCTAAATAAACCCGTTGAACTTACCTCTCGTCGCTCACTAAACTCATCGTTCGGTGCTCACGGGAACGTTAGTAACCCTCTCGTGAAGCTACCAGACATACCAGTGCCGAAATTTGACGGGAAAATGAAAAACTTCACCGAGTGGCACTCACTGTTCTCGGCCATGATCGATCAGAATGACGCTCTGCAACCCGTTCAAAAGTTTTATTTTTTGAAGCAAGCGTTGACAGGCGATGCTGCTAACCTTCTGAAGGATCACACTCTCCAGGAAGAGTCGTATGATTCTGCCTTCAAATACATTGAAGAGCGATATTATAATCGCCGCGCCCTAATTGCCACTCATTTTCACGAGCTGCTAGAATTACCCGCTATAACCAACGCAACTTTGCGTGAGACCATCGACAAGGTCAACGCCATTATCCGCGGTTTGAAAGTGTGTAATCTCGAGGTTGACAAGATGTCGCCCCTCATTGCGTTCATTGTTGTTCGAAAACTTCCAGACCGCCTTCGTAATGACTGGGAGAACTCACACAGTGACTATTCAACGTATCCGTCTTTCAAGTCACTCGCCAACTTTCTGCAAAATCGTTGTTTCGCTTATGAAAGCATGCATCCTGAAGGTTCCTCCAAGCTCGAAAAGCATGACAAAGCTACCAATAAAGACCAGCCTGAGAAAAAGAGCAAAACCAGTTTGGCCCTTGTGAACAAGAATAAGAATTCTTTAAGGTCCTCACCACAATGCTTGCTGTGTGAGAATAATCATTACCTCTCGCAATGTGAGCAATTCCTCGAGAAGTCAATAAGCGACCGGTTTGCCTTTGTTCGTCAGAAAAGGCTGTGTACAAATTGCCTGCGTCAATTCCACGTATCAACGGCCTGCAACTCGTCAAAGTGCAGGAAGTGCAATGAAGGTCATCACACCCTATTGCATCGCGAGGTGTTGCCTTCGTCACCATCTTGTGACAAGTCTCACCAATCAGATCACACCAAAGCTGAAACGTCCGATGGAAAGACAGCACTAATGTCAGTTACAACAGCACTAAAGCAAGCAGTGGAACTAGTCCTGCTACCAAGCGCCGTTGTTCTGGTACAGCTTGGTTCACAATTTGTTAAGGCTCGAGTGTTACTCGACCCTTGCGCTCAAATGCATCTCGTCGCAGAATCCTTTGTTAAGAAACATGGGTTCAAGGCCCACAAAGCGCTCACGAGAATTGAAGGCGTAATGCCGGGTCAATTTGTTTCGTCATCTTCGGTTTCGCTGAAACTGAAATCCCGGTTCAACAAATATGAAGTCGACATCGTCGCTGACATTGTTGACAGAGTGCCATACCGCATCACTCCCGAAGTCATCAAGAAGCTCGAGAGCCTAGATTCCCGTCTACAACTCGCTGATTGCTCCCTCCCCTATCCTACTGTGGATATCCTTGTTGGTGGACAATGCTCGAATCGCATTCTACTCGGAAAAAAGAAATTCTTCGGCAGCTTCTGCTTTGAGAAATCTCACTTTGGATGGGTAGCCGAGGGAGATCTCAACTCCTCCATGCATTCCGAATCATCCGAGGCTCTCTGTTGTAACGTATCTGTGCGACCAGAGACTGACATTGCGCGTTTCTTTGAGGTAGAAGAAGTCTACCCACCAAAACCCGTTTTTGGTGACCACGAGCGATGCGAATCCCATTTCGTATCAACCTACGCTCGTCTCGATGATGGGATGTTCCAGGTCAAGCTTCCCCGCGACAAGCCGCTCCACATGCTAGCCAACACGTACAGTCAAGCTCGGACTGCTCTCCTTCGATTTGAGAATGGTCTGGACCCCGAAACTCGTTCCATGTACGTCAATTTCATGGTTGAGTACCGTACACTCGATCACATGCGATTGGCTACAAACTTTGATGTACCTCGCTTTCTAATACCACACCTGTTTGTACTTCGGCCAGACAGCAGTTCAACAAAATTCCGTGCTGTCTTCAACGCGTCTGCAAAGAACTCATCCGGAATCTCACTCAATGAAGCGCTCATGGTGGGTCCAACTCTCCAACCCGATTTGTTTGATACCCTACTGCGGTTTCGCGCCTATCCGGTTGCGTTCGCTGCCGACATCAGCAAGATGTACCGCCAAATCAAGGTACACCCCGGTGATTGGCCACTCCAGTCCATACTCTGGCGTGACCACCCTTCGCAGCCGATCCAGGTTTATGAGTTGACTACAGTCACTTACGGAACGGCCCCCGCCTCATTTATCGCGACAAAGTGCCTCCAGATACTAGCTGAAGAAATTCAGGATTGTAACCCAGAAGTCTCCAAAGCAATATCGTCGGAGTTCTACATGGACGATTTGCTTACTGGTGCTGAAACTGCCGAGGAAGCACTCGAGAAGCAGAGACTCATCCAGGCAACGCTTGATAGTGCACACTTCCCGCTGCGAAAGTATGTATCAAATTCGCCTCAATTCATCGCGTCGCTCGATCCATCGTTGCGCGAGCCCCTCCAGTCAGTGGAGTTTTCGTCAGCCGGTGCAGCCAAGTTATTAGGCCTACAATGGCATCCGTCTGGAGACTATTTCGCCATCAACGCCAAGCCCAAAGACATCAGCAATGTCATCCTCAGCAAGCGTGCGATTGCTTCTCTAGTTGCTCAAGCCTTTGACCCCATGGGCTTCGCGGCTCCCGTCCTTATTCGTGCTAAGATCCTCTTACAGGACCTTTGGCGGGAAGGAAAAGGTTGGGACGATCCAGTCTCGCCTGATCTCGCTCGAACCTTTCGTGAATATTACACGGACATTGCGGCACTCTCTTTAGCTAAGATTCCACGGTTTTACTCGACCTGGAAAGACTCGTCAGTCGAATTAGTAGCCTTTTGTGATGCTAGTTCACGCGCCTACGGTTCAGCCATCTACTGTCGAGTCCACTCTGATTCTGTCACTCGATCTATTTTGGTGTGTGCGAAATCAAAGGTCGCACCATTGAAAGCTCTTACAATCCCGCGTCTTGAACTTCTCGGCGCAGTGTTGCTCTGTAAGCTTCTCTCGCGCGTTTGTAAAACGCTCGCTTGCAGAATTGAAACTGCAACCGCTTTTTGTGATTCGACTATAGTGCTCGCGTGGCTGAAAGGCCCTAGTTCGAAGTACCAAACTTTTGTTCGGAATCGCGTCGAATTCGTGAATTCGGTTCTTCCGTCTAATCAGTGGCAGTACGTGAACACTGCAGAAAACCCGGCAGACTTGCTTACACGCGGTATCTCGTTAAATCGTTCGTTAATAACTCTCTTTGGCTCAAGGGCCCACCTTGGTTATCCCAGCGAACACTTGTGCCGATGGAGGTTGGGTTACCTGACGACCTCCCCGAAACTCGTAAAGTAGTGAACGTCGCAGTGGCCGAATGTTCGGTTGACGAATCGTTGATATCGCGCTACTCCGACCTTGACAAACTTATTCGCATAGTGACACTCGTTTGGAAATTCGTTTCCAGCCTAAATCGAAAGTTAGACAAATATGAATTGCTCGATCCGCGTACTCGCGGTCTGTATACATTGTGTCGTGTTTCTCAGCGTGTCTTCTTTGAACCTGAACTTGTCGCTCTCGAGTCTGGACAACCTCTGCCAGCCAAAAGCCGGCTTAGGGCTCTTAATCCATTTTTAGACGCGTACAATTTACTTCGCGTCAGCGGTCGTCTATGCAATAGTAACTTGCCATATGACACTCGACACCCGATCATTCTCGCTCGGCGTTCCTTGCTGCCCGAATTGCTGGTTCGACACGCGCACGTCAAGCACTGCCACGGGTACCGTTCCTTCACACTGGCGCTCATACAGTCGCAGTTTTGGTTCGTCGGCGGAACCTCTCGGCTCGTGAAGAAAGTCATTTACGACTGTGTGTTCTGCACACGGATGAAAGGTAAGTCTCTTACCCAGCTCATGGGTGACCTTCCATCCGACCGTACTGCAATCTCCCGTCCGTTCGCCGTCACTGGAGTTGACTTCGCGGGCCCCTTCGCAATTCGCTGTACAAATCATCGTTCTGCTAAACATGTGAAATATTACGCCGCGTTTTTTGTGTGCTTCTCTACCCGAGCAGTTCATTTGGAGCATGTTGCAGACCTCTCCACGAAAGCCTTTATCGCTGCTTTGCAGCGTTTTTCGGCCCGCCGCGGTATACCGAACACGTTGTGGTCAGACAATGGTACTAATTTTGTCGGCACCAAGAACGTACTTGACACTTATTGTCAATCACTCGGAATCAAGTGGAAATTTATTCCAGCACGTTCGCCACACCAGGGAGGGCTTTGGGAGTCGGCAGTGAAGGCCGGAAAGAAGCACCTGGTTGCTGCAGCTAACGGTACCATCCTTAATGCTGAGCAATTCATCACCTTCCTATCTGTTGTCGAATCCATTTTGAATTCTCGCCCTCTGTACCGAAAGCGAGAAGTGGAAGATCCCGACGAGATCGATGTGCTCACACCGGGGCACTTCCTCGTCGGTTCTCACCTGCTACACGCAGCTCAAGCTGAGACACACTCTGTCCTACTGAACGATCGCTTAGAGCACCAGCGTCAAATTGTTCAGTCATTCTGGCGACTTTGGAGCAGAAGCTACTTGGCTCAGTTGCAAACTCGGTCTAAATGGAAGACCGAATCTCCCAATATCACCGTTGGGGATGTAGTCCTGGTGAAGGATGATTCGCCCCCGCTCAAATGGAGTCTCGCTCGAGTGACCAAGGTTTTACCTGATTCGCAGTCCAGGGTCCGGGTCGTCGAAGTCACGTCAAGTGGCTCCACGTACATTCGGGCTGTGCAAAAGCTGGTAAAGCTTCCCATTGAAAGGACGATTTGACCCTACGTGGGCCTTTTCACTTCTTTATTATTTTTTTTGTGCTGTTTTAGCCTTAAAGTTTTTAGTTCTACTTATACTTTTGTAAGTTGTATAGTGTCTTAAGACCCTTAAGGTCTTCCCGGGGGAGGATGTTAATCGAATATGTTTTTCCTTATCAATTATCTGTATCGTGCTTGTGCATGCCCGGTCCGTTTCGACCGTCGTATGTATTGTAATAGTTTTTCAGTTCTTGTATAATCGTTCACGTAGAAGCTCGCAACGTCTCGGTGTGACACCCGCGTGTTTGTTAAATGTAATAAAGATTTTTAGTTCGTTTTTCACGAAATACAAAGTAACAGGCCAGCAATTTTTTCATGTAAAGCGCTTTACATTGAGGGACGTTTACTTTACACGTAGGTTTCGTTAGCACTTGTCGTCCGTGAAACACCATCGTAAACATTGCCTTTCTGATCAAGTAGTCGATAATAGTTATTTTCGTTACAAGTGAGTAAAGTGAGTAATTTTACCCGCGAGTTTCATGAATTGCACGAGCACGAGCAGTGTTGGCTCACTTTTTCACGAGTGACGAACGTAACTTTATCCAACATAATAATGAGGAGTGTAGTTGCGAATTGCGAGTCAGTACACGAATTGATATACGTGCACATTCGCATCAAGATAGTAGGTAGACGATAATTTTTATGTTTCAATTTCTGTAATTTGCAACATATATCAATTATAGTCGGTATTGTTATATTTTACTTAAATTTGAATTGTAACATTAGAACGCATTCCTGTTATAAGGAAATCCACATATAGTGAAATTCATGCTAGGAGCTCCATCTTCCCGAGGAACTACATTCGTGAGCAAAATGTTTTGAAGAGAAGCGTGCGATAAATTCACAGTCAGAGATTCCAAAATTCTCGAGAAACGTAATCTTGGGGAAGGTGTTGTGTTGGACAAAGGCTTTGCTACAGCTTCATCATTACATTGAAAATGTGACTAGCATTCGTAAGCTGCATGGCTAAAACGAATGGGTTACCGATATTCTTGACGGATGAAGTTAAATATATCGTCCACATCGATAGAAACATTCATTTTGCGTGGAAAATGTATAAATTACCTATTAAAATTCAAAAATCTACTCAAAATTGAAAGATTGCTTCCAGTCTTATCAGATCACGTTTGTTCAGCGATTGTAGCACCCCTACAGGGCATGTAATTCACGACTGCGACTTTTCGTGTTTTTGTCACGTGTTGTAGGCAAGCCGTGAGGTAATAGTAGATTACGCAACGGGAGCGGCATATTTACCAATCCCGTTGTGTATACTGTTTTAATTTCAGACGAGAGGAAAACGGAAAGTATTTAATAAGTATTTTATGTTGAATTGAATGTGAAGAGCTGGATCGCTGAAATAGGTATATTGGTTTGTGGAATTTCAGCGATCCAGCTCTTCACATTCAATACAATTGATGTATCATCATAACCGGATGTATACTTTACAAAATATTGCAATTACAAACGCAAGCTGAAATGGAGTGTACTTTACGAATATTGTACGTTATGGCATGCAAGATGCAAGCATTGAAGCATACAACTGTCTGCATGTACAAACTGTACCGCATGAATACGGTCGATGTGATAACAAACATCACGTGAATGACTAACGCTGCTCGGTACGCACCGACGTTTCGTTTCAATACCAGTTACCCTGTCGTTCCCTAGTAGTACTGGTGGTAAATAAAATCGAAAATTAAAACGTCATTTACCGCAGTAGAAACGGGACGGTAAATTATCGTTTTCCGCACGTCTGAAATTAAAAATTTTTACCTCACTCTCCATTTCAGTCAAATAAAAAAGCCAGTTTACTCATTCGATGCTGTTTAGAAAAATAGTCTTTATCAATTACATGTTGGATAAAAGAAATTAAATTTAAAAATACCGGGAAAGTAGTGAAATAGTCGACAGTTGCAATTTCGTAATCCATTTTGTACCCATGTACAACGTTACTCGTATACTGAGCCCCGTTTCACACTATGCCGTGTCGCCGGAACGGCAGCCGTGAAGACGGTCGGATATCACACGTAGAGAATGAGAGCGTTCACACTAGGTCTTCATGGTTGCCGTTCGAACTCGTGTGATCGCTCCCATTCTCTACGTATGATATCCGACCGTCGACCGTCTTCACGGCTGCCGTTCCGGCGACACGGCGTAGTGTGAAACGGGGCTTTACTATTTTTACCTTTCATTTACACAGGGCGATGAACGAGAAGTCGCACCATAGGGCCAACATGTGATAAGGCGCAACGGCGCCGACACGATAACACAATCTCCGCTACATGCATTACGTACCAGAGCCCTGCACGAGTAAGTAAAAAGTAACCGGTTACAGAATCGGCGAGTATTGAAGGAAACGATGCCAATCAGTACTCGTAATCGTCTGTAGCCGGCCGGCATCGTCTGTAATCGTCGAGAAAAGTAACTGAGTATGTATCTGTAACAGCCAGTAAGCGGTAATCGTCTGTAACCGGCATCGTCTACGCCTCGTTCAGGCATCGTAGGGATCGTGAAGATAAGAAACGATAAAGTAAAAAATACGTCATCCTGCGAGTTATCCGAATAGCACTGCAAAATCCTATAACGCGATAAGAAATGAATGACGATGCCACGATGCCGATAATAAGTAACTGGGTATATTATACCCTGTTACATATCGGCATCGTTCTTCTACTACTATCCGGTTACAGTTACAGTTACAGTTCCTGGCATCGTTGTAATCGTTTTATCAGTTACTATAATCGGCGTCGTACGATGCGTAACGCATCGTGCAGGCCTCTGTTACATACACGTTGCGCGTTACTAAATGTTTGCCTACGGTGCGACTTCTCGTTCATCACCCCGTATAGGTTCGTATTGTGCGAATACATGCATGTAAGAACGTGGAAATGGACCGAACGATTTTACCTGTAGTTACTCTTATATTCCGAGTGCCCGCGAGGCTATAGTTTTGAAATTCATATATATACATTTTTTTAGGACCCTAAATTACGTCAGTTAGTCAATATTGGATCATCTTCCGATTCATTGGAAGAAAAAACGGTTACACTGGTGTTCGGAACCGACTTTGTCAATTTGACTTTCGTCAACTTTTGCTGTGCTAAGAAGGAAATGGCTAAAGTAAGCCGTAACAAGTTATACTCGTACCTAGCTTTAGTACGTAATGTTACTGTCGTACTATATATTTCAGAATGCGTAGTTGGTGTTGGTTAATATTGTACATTCGTTTATTTACAATACCTTAGGATTACTTGTTAACGATCATCTAGCTGGAAAGTGGGCCTATTTTCGGTCATTTTCAAAAATAGAAGATATTGGGATGGTGTTCGTGAAAGTTACTCTTCGTTTTGTCACTTTCATCATTATCACTATCGCTGCAACTGTAACTATGCGTGTTGGTATGGGGTCCAGTACCAAGTTCAACTCGTCTTTTGTTAACTCTACCGCGTAGCTCCCAGAGATATTTGCATCATACGTCTTCCCAAATAACATTCGGCCATATTTAGATACGTATAGTATCGATAATTTCTATCGAAGTATTTACATCGTTTTCCAATAAATTGGAGGTGCAAAAAATCAGCAGTAGGTATTATACACATTGATGATTAAAACTGGTGGAGAGTTTGCTTTCGTTGAAATCACTGGCTTTTATTTCGTATTCTTCGGTCCACATCGGGTTGACGTAAAACATTTTCTCAATGTGGCCTCGGTGTAAAGATACTTGCAAATGTCTCCTACCTATTTTGATACCGATACTGCCGACTTCGACCGAATTCGAGTCGAAATTATATTCTTCTTCATTACTCGATACTGTCCAATAGAAACGTCCCTTTTATACTGTTGAGATCCATCACATGTACTTGCAGATCGAGGTCAAATATTATCTAACTTTCAGTGACACGAAGGAGTTGAAGTAGGTTTTCTATTGACTGTTAGAAGGCGTCGACTGCTTTCCGTACTTCCATTCGCTGCTCGCGAGTTTTTTTTTTTTTTTTTTTCGTAGCAGCTAGACGCGACTTGGCGCGAATGCTCGTTACTTTTCGTAAGCTAGCTCGACATTATTTGTCCGATCAATTATTGTATCCGCTTTTTAGCGGCTTGTTCGAGAAGATGGAAAAATGTGTTCGTGGGGCGCGAGCTCCGTATACTGTTGTGTGTAACCTAGGGTTACCAACTCATTTTTTCTAAAAAGCAAATGATGCTGGTGAAAAAGGCAAATTCAATCACAAAAAAGCAAATGTTCCAAAAATGTAAGATAGACTTGGAACTCGCTTTGCTCGTTTTTCGCTCTGATGTTCGCATGGATAGAATATTGGAAATAAGGCAGTGACTCATAACGTCACCGGAACGCTCCTTATCAATATTTGGGGAAAGAACCAAAATGAAATACATTTAACGAATTTTTCCATTATGTCGAAATTTCTCGAACATACACATAAGTGGAATTACGTGAAAAATAATAAGAATGAAATTTGTAGGAAACTGTACTTACATTTTTATAAAGCAACTTCCGTATAATTTCGAACATTCTCTCGTGAATTATTACAATCTGAAAATTGACTATACTAGTAAGTAGCTCAACATTTTGAATTATGTATTCCGGATTTACGTTATTTCTGATTAAATTTAATAATATAGTCAACTTTTTACCACCGATTGCCAAAAACTCGGTTAATTTGATGAAAAACGCGCAAAATTATTCATTTTTGTTATCAATCTTTCCAAACTTGGGGGCAAAATATGTCTGAGCAGCATGCAGCAACGAGGCAAGTTTGTATGCTTACGTACATTTAAAATGACCTTGTAGGTAAATGTTGAATGCTTTTACATTTTTACATTTTTCCGAGATGCTTTCATAAATGGGTGAAAGAGGCAAAGTTTTCTTATTTCACTGCTGGGTCTGGCAAAGGGCAAATGCAACTCGGAAAATGCAAATGGTCAGCAACTCTAGTGTAACCCTGCGCGGCGAGAAAATGTTTCTACGAAATTAAACGAGCAGTTTCGAGCTAGCCGTAAGTTCCGGCTGAATTGATAGCATGCGGCGATGTTGTGTGTGCGTGTAAATAGTGACCTCATTTTTGTTGGCGATTACTACATATGTACCTGTTGCACCGACGCTTCGTTTAGAAATTTACCGAGCGACGATCGTTATTGTGCTGCCCACAGGTCTAAAACAGAATCCCGAGCTGCGGCTGGGTATCGTACATTTGCACGGTAGGCTATTTGCCGGCGGGCATCCCGAACTCAAATCAGGTATTCGTTGCCATCTTCACAAAACTGATTGTTGGACGTTTTAATATTAATTTCACCTTACCGCGCGAATCATGTGCACAGAAAAAGAGATACGGCGTAACTTGTATTTGTTTTCTATTTTTAAATATGGTGGATTTATATTCAAGTCGGGCGACATCCTTTTCAAACCGACACTTGTCGGTTCGGGGAAAAGTTGTCCACGACATGTCTGTGATAGGCCCGTAACGAAGTTGGAAAGAAATGTAAATCCGTAGTTGTCACCGACATTTTTAAAAGTTTGTTCGCGACATGTCGCCGACTTGAATGTAAATCCCCCATACTGTCGCGCTAGCGAGCGTTTTGTTCGATAATCGAGTTCAAACTTTCGTTAAAGTGGCGAGTAACTCTTTTTATTTTCCCTGCCTGTGAAGAACCAACAAATGCGATTAAACCTGGTCGTTGTCGATGATATTAGTTTTGTTGTAATTCACATTTTATAATGCGGAACGTATTTATTTTCGAGGGAAATAATATACTCCCGGCCATTTTATTAATACGATCAAAATCGCGACTCGACTGCGGGTTGTTCGATTTGCCCGTTTTATACGTGAAAGCACCAACATTCGGGATCTCGACCTTAAATTCATTTGCCGGTTAAATCTATTATGATATATAATATTGGTAAACGTATTTGGAAAGATCGATAAAATATATGTAAAATTACATCCAACTTGTCTTCGTAATTTTATCATTGCAGCTTTGTACATGATCATGTTCATTTTAGTTAATCTCGTTTAAATCTTCGTCGTCAGAAACGTTCATTGTGTTAGTTTACTTTCTTTTGGCTTAGTCAGATTATCGTTACATTCGAATGGTATTTCGATTTCATGTTTGAGCAGAGAGTTAGTTGCGATCTATCTTCTGTCGAGTATTATTCTCGTTTACCTAATACGTTTGATTTTGCTAACTTGAAATTTTTGATTTAATTTGTGAACTAGTTTTTCGAAATATCTGCTTCTTGCAGTAAATACTCGTCTCAAATTCAAATCTGAGTTTCATTTAATTGTGTTAGAATCGATAGGGCAATTTCAAACTTACATATATTTTTTTAAATACATGCTCAAAAAGCGTCTTATTTGTAACCCCTTTTCAGTGCAAGAAGTGAAACTTTTGAATCTACAATGTAGTGCTCAAACAATACACCTAAAAGTGAGCAAAAATAATCCAGTTTTTCTCTAGTGCAAAAAAGTGACGTCAGATCGTATGTTTACTGGGACACCATTCAGTAAAAGGGAACCGACCAATATTTGTAAACAAAATGAGTTATTAGTATCGTTGCAAAGAGCATAAAAAGTAGAATTTTTCAAAATTGGGCTTCTCGATTCAAAAATGTGTACTCACGTTGAGAAAAGCTTATCAGTAAACGCTGTGTCATATAGTTTCTACATGGCTGTTGAACTTCGAATCACGTGTTCTCGAAAAGTGGATTTTGCTATTTGGTTCCCTTTTGCTGAATAGCGTCCACTTGGCAGTAGAAGGAAAGGTAACTGTTCACACTTGACGGGCAAGAGCGTCGTTCTCGTCGCTTATGCGCACTTTGATGAGCGTTAAAATCATTTGGTAATTAGTAATTACTCCTGTAAACTGCTTTTCGAGCATAAATTGATAAAGAAATATAGTTTGCAACTCTTGCGAGAAGCGCATTATTCGCTCGTGCTGCAAAACTTCGCACTCGTCACGAATGACGCGCTTCTTGCGCTTGTTGCAAAATATACTATAATGTTTCTCAATTCGACGTGTCGATTATCGATTTAATTCTATGACTTGGCGTACCACCGTTTTGAAAATCCAAACGCGCAAATCGCCACATCTGTATCTTAAATTGGCGAAGCGAAAATTTGTCTAACGAATTGCGGTAGATTGTGTTGTCTGTTGGAGCGCTTCTTCTAATTATCGAGTTCGTCCGTGGTGTGTATGATAGTTACACGCACACGCATATTGTTGGTAATTCGCATCACATTAGCCGATACTATTCTTGTACTCGTACCATTACACTGCATAGTTACAGTCCCAACTTCGTTCAACTACCTACCTGCCTTAACAACCTTAACAGTTAGCATCAGCTGCGGTAATATCTGGTGTTTTCCCACGAGACGACACAACGGACGATTTCTCTGAGCATCAACTATTAACCAAAACAAACTACTTCCTTTACCGATACGATTTTAGATTTTAGACCACCAGAGTTACATCGAAGTCGTACAAATTGTTGAACGAATGAAAAGTGCGAGTACATTATGCAGGTGTGGGAATTTTAAAAATAAAAAAGCTATCATTTAATCTTTTTTTTTTTTCTAACCATTGAGGACCATAATTTACACATACGTATGTACGTACATTTATACGAAGCTTGTGGAGTCGGATGTGTTTGAAAAATTTGATGAGCAAAAAAATCGTTTCGAAAAACATCTGCGGTCGATAATCCATCTACCAGGTGTGTGAATGTCAGTTGAACAGACGTAGGTAATAAGTGGCGAGTTTTTATTATTTTATGCGGTAGATTTTAGTTAGTAACGAATTTGATTCAGATAGCCTCCCTACACATTTCTTGGGTAGGTCGATTCTCAGATTGTAGGTATATTATGTTGTACAATATCTATGTCAATAATGTGTATTTCATATAATATGACGAGTTATCTGTCAAAAGGGCCCCTGTCAGCAATGATGATTTTGAGAAAACCACTTCAAAGTTTTCAAGCTGAAATTACTGCTTTCAGATTGATTTAACTGAAAAATATGTTATTATATAAAGTGTTCACTGTGATTCCATTAATAGAAATGACTGATTAATTGTTTAGTTCCTTCAGAAAAAAAAAAAAAAAAAAAAAGTCGGAAGTATTGAGGAAGAAGGAAGATGACAGGGGCCCTTTTTAGAGCGGTGGAAAAATTAGCGTGGTGGGACGTGTCATGGTTTATCAGTATCTTTTTTCCCATGTTAATATTGGTGAATTTTATGCATTTACTCTTCTACTTTGCTTGTTTCCGTACATTAATACAACGTATGGAACAATAATATAATTCCTAACTCACTGTATGATAAGTTATTGTCAATTCTCGTGATTGAAGCTAATGTAATTGCGAAGATGTCTCTCCCTGCTCATACGCAACCAAAATGTGTAATTTCTGAGATGTATTATCGTGGATACAGTTACTCGCTTCTCACTCTATGATGTAATGTAATGTAATGTATGCTTGGTTTCATTGACTATATGACGAGTTTGTACACATTTCAGCATAGAATCGATGTTAATACAATGTGTTTGTAATCATTTATTGGCGCCAATTTCGCTGAATATCACATGTTGGTACATAGAGCGAGGTTTCCTGATAAAGTAGGACACGGAGAATTCGAAAATCAGCATCTCCGCAAAAAGGGACCCTGCTCTACAGGGGCCCTTTTGACAGATAACTCCTCATATGTATGTATGTATGTGTGTATGTATGTGTGTGTGTATGTATGTATGTACGTACCGTAGATACCTTAATTACAATATCTATTCGTAGTAGTGTAGTCCTCATTTTTAAATTTCTCCTGATCGATGGGTCCAGCCCGTCAAGTTTTTTCATATAAGTAATCTGCAGAAAAAGATGAATCTAGGAGTTCGAAGATGATCAAAAAATTTTAACCCGTGCCGCCGAGATTGCGATGTTGCGAGTTTTGTATTAAAATTGGTCAGATAAAACGAAAATCACAAACAGTTGGAGAATGTACAGACTTTCATATAACTCATTGTATCCGGATCGACAAGTTTCACGAAATTTTCCATCATGTTTGCAGCGCAAATATAACCGTTTTTAAAAGCTCGATTTGTTGTTTCTAGGCGCCAGTCGTAGCTCTTTTGCCAATACAGAAGAAATTTCATTCTCTTCTCTGTCTAATGGCGCAAGAAGCGGGTCCGTCCGTTTACTGGGCGAAGCTCTGTGAAGTGTTTCAAAGTTTATAAAAACTAAATGGAACATGTTTCAGCGACATTAAAATCGCAATAACGATGACACTGGTGAATGTATATGAATCTGCTGTATTAATCGAGTTTGACCCAAAATTCGCTATATTGATCTTCTGCTTGAACCGCCCCCCTCCCCACAGTGGCATGGATTACAATTTTTTAATCGCTCTTAAAGTTCCTAAGATTTTATTTATTTTTTGCCAAATTATAATGAAACAATTTGAGGTGTTGGAGCCATTGATGGAGAAGAAAGTTGGAAAATATAAACACCTTAGTACGTAGGTATTCAGAATATCGATATTCGTTACACTAAGTACAAACTTTTTGTATGTGTAAGCATTTACTAACTCGTATTTTACGCCAAATTGCATTTATACGCGTTATACCTGTACGTGTACGTATTCGTATTCACGCTTTAATTGTGCTATAATGTATCGTAGTACAGTAGCAATTTTGATGTTTATTTTGTGTAGCTGTGGACTGACGAGTTGATGAAATTAATATGTAACCGGGTTCAGGCAAACGCTTCAGCCTTGACATTCTTGTTGAAAGCATACACAAAACTTACGCTTCTTCCTGATAGATCCGGAAAAATACCCGTTAAAAAGTAAGCTGGACAGAGTTTTCCTGTTCTTCCTGTATTTTCGTTTTTTATTTTTGTTTTTATTTCTCATGTTTTTCCTCTTATTTTTCTTGTTTGGCCAACGTCGTAGCTTGGATATTAACTTTGGTTTTTCTTTATTTTTTCATCGCTTTATTATTTATTTTACGTCAGTATTTCGTCATTTCAATATCGATAATTTTGTATTACCTTTAATGAGTATGCGCTACCATTAGGTGATAATTGAAAATTGGTTTAGCGAATGTGTTTTTATTCGTTACCAAGTTTAGATAACCCGCAAAGCCCGCATCAGATTACGGTTTTGGCGATTGGCGGTAACATTTGAAGGGCTAGCGGTCTTCACATGAACACACTACTACTGGGACACTATTGCGCGTTAGAATAGGATGAAGGAGTGTGACAATACCATTAGGAATTGCGTTATTTTTCAGATTTGTCTTAATGTGAAGATTACTTGAGGATTTCAATTTTTGCAAATTTGATTTTCGCGAAACATTATGCATCCCATATTAGATAGTATTGGGCACTACGAGCTAAATATCGTGATTCGTAAGAAACTACATTCAGGTATAAAAACCACATTAAATCAGTTGTGAACGTAATAATACGGCATTTTGAGCTCGTTTTGGAAATTTCAGATTTTCAATTCCCTAATAGTTTCTGAAGGGAGACAGTTACCGCCACCGAATTTTGACACAGTGTGATGAAGTTCAATGTAAAACAATTCCAAGAGTTCCAATTGAAAACAAAGTTAGGAGGACAGTAGGGGGGGGGGATATTGTGGGCTCCCTCTGTGGCGTGGAAACACGCGATTACATGTCAAAATTTAACCGCACGGAGCTCCGCAGGTAATAGTATGTCCTCTCCTCTTCCCGTTACCGCGAACTCCTTTCCCATCTTCCCTCTCTATCCTTCCAACGATTCCCTGCGATCCACATCCGTGATCTTCCCCTGCCTGAAAACGCTTGTAGTTTTCCTCCTTCTACCTATCCCGCACTGACGGCATCGGCTGCTAATGCAACTGATAAGTGGGTGGTCACTTCACTTTTTCTTTTTCAATGTCTTATGAACTCCACTTTTTGCTTACAATCTTTGTAACCAGCTGCTGATTTAGAAGCTAAGCCGCTATAGGCACTCAACGAAATGTCCCCCTCACCCCTCCACTTCATATTCTGTTCATGAGCTACAGGTCAAAATTTGATAATTATTTCCCAGTTGTGTTTTCTGCAACTTCAACAATATTATCCTTTTTTCTGTCTGTCCCTTCTTCTTTTTCTCCTTTTCCAAATTTCCTTCCTTTTTCCCGTTGTTTTCGTACTAAGATTTGCCGTCCCTCGAAGTCTGCCACCTTAGGCACTGGCCTAATGTGCCTGTCGGGAAATCAGTCGCTAGAACTGATACTACATAATATAGAAGTTGCGTTGGTAGGTATTTATATCTTTCGAGAGGAGGGGGTCCGGACCACAACTCACCCACCCAATCAGCATTTGCCATCAGCTCTTATGGTTCACCCGCTAACCTCGAACAAACACGCACACCCATCCACAGACAAACTAACACTTTTACACACATTAGTGAAGAGAGGTTTTAATCATGAGACACATGCACACGACAAATTTTTCTGTGCAGTTTTGTCTAATGGTTTCTGTAACACAAAAAAAAAAAATAAATAAAAAAAAATAAAAAATAGGCGCATCTACCTATTATACATGGGTACCAGAATGCCCTCTGTTGTTTCTGTTATTTTTCTTTTTGTATGTTCGTGCGCGCGTGTGTGTGTGCGTGCGTTGGTAAAGGAATCACCGTGTAGCCCGCCAGCCGGTTCTTGGCTCAAAAAGGTTCCCTGAGAAACGCTACTGAAATTTACGAAAATCTAAAACTGAAAATAGCTTCAACACTCATTGCCTTCAGTTGGAGGGCTCTGATCTATTTGCAGTTTACTGCTTCATATTTGTGTTATTCAGAGGAAAATGTTGGTGTTTTCAAAAATTCAGTCGGATAATTAGAAGGAATGCTGAACAGTGTTTTCAAAAACTGAAATTTTAGGGCTTCTGAAGGTGTGATATGTGGTTAAAAATAGGCCGTGTGGTACATAAATGCGTACGAAACAATATCCAAATATTATGGTTATTTTAAATTAGATGTACGTGCAATAATGAAGCATTTTGAGCTTAGCAGTTTTTTTTTCTGTTTTTTGTTTTTGTTCTTTCTCTCATTCGAACACTCTCTATGGTTGTCTCTACTTGCTTAAACTGACGACTGTTTGACAGTTGCTCCCTCCCACCCAGGATCCACTCTATACATGAGATTTCAGTTTCCAACAGTTTTACCTCAGACTTAATTTTATTGATTTCTTCAGATTAGCAAGGTAGAAATCACGATAAACTTTTAATTCGATGAAATTATTAACGTCTTGAGACATAATAAATCGACCTGTCACCGGATTAATGAACCTCTTCTGAGTGTCTAGCTGTCTAGTATCTCTAACTTATGCTAAATATCTCAAACCTGTCTGAGTGGGTTTTCTCTTATGCAGGTGTTTTTACGGGATCGAAAACTCGATTGCCTTCTTTGGAGTTTGATTGTGTACATAAGTGACATCAATGGCACGATGTCAGATCATAAATTATTACTCAAATAGATTCTTGTAATGGTCGGAAAATCTTCCCGCTGTACTGTTGTTGGTGAGGGTGTCTGGTTCTGTCTCCTCTAACTATACCTATAGCTATCTTGTTTGTGCCGTCACATACTCCATATCACTGTGTGTGCGAATTTTACACTCTCTAGTTTGCACACGAAGTCTGGATCTCATTTCATCTTATAAATAATCTTCTTCTTATCGTATCCGGAGTCGCGCTATACATATTTTTCCATTCCAGTAATCCACCACTTTCTTGGCTTCGTCTCCAATAGTATTCCCCCTTAGGTCGTCCATCGTCTATGCTTATGTCCGTCTGAACTAATGGACATTTTAAGAGGTGCTTTTCGTCCTGCACCGCACCACAATCGCAGTATGGATCGCCCTCCAATCCCCATCTGTAGAGGTTTTTCTTTGTTCGTCCGCATCCCGCCCGCATTCTATTCAGTGTTATCCACGATTTCCAGTCCAAGTTGGTGTGGTGGGACGTATGGCGAAGCACGTATGCCAAAGTGGCCCCTATGACACCGCACCCCTGGTCATGGGAACTACCCTTTCGAGTATCGCGTCAGTGACCGGCTTCGGGATTTGATTTCTTCGCAAACGTTTCTCTGTTGTTGTTCCCATAGCTTCATTCGATGTCTGCTTGGATCCTTCAATAATGGGCTATTTTCGTTCAAATAATGTCTCCTTGATTTCAAGCGAACTTTTGGCGGGGATTGGTTGTAGAGTATATTCCTTTGGTCCGTCAAAGCCGAAGTTTTGGTTCGCATTTCTGCTACTTCCCTTCGGATCGGTGTTGGAGCTATTCCGCTAGCCTTATGTATGTTGTCAACTTTGGTTTGTCTTAAACAGCCGGTGATAATTCTGCGAGTGTTATTCAGTACTATTTCCACCTTTTTTGCCTGACTTGACCGGCCCCATGATATACTGGCGTATTCGGCAGCGCGAAAGATGGAGCCAAGCTGATGTTCGGAATACATGCAGGGCTACGCCCCACTTTGTTGACGCCAATTTTTGCAGGAGGTTATTTCTTGTTTCGATTTTCTTTCTTAGGCCTTCGCAGTGGGCTCTGAACGTGAGTGTTCTATCCAATGTTATACCTAAATATTTCGGATTTGGGTTGTTTTTTATTTTGCAGCCGTTCCAGTTCAGTCACAACTTGCATCTTGCCTTTGCACTCTTCAGGTAGACTGAGCACACTTCTGTTTTGGCTAGATTTGAATTCAAGACATTTTCCTCGTAGTAGTCGTCTAACTCTCCAATTGCTTCTTGTAGGTGCTCTTGTACTTTGATATAAGTTTCATCCTGAGCAAAGACGAACCTCCCTGTCACCTGCGTCCTTGGCTGGTCGTTTGTGTAGATATTAAAGAGCATTGGAGTCATTACGCTTCCTTGCGGTAATCCGTTTCTCTGGAGTCGCCAACTGCATTCTTTGTTTTGAAATCTGACTTGGAATCTTCTATTTGTAAGGAGCTTTCTCATCAGAATTGTGAGCTTTTAGTCTTCTGTCATCTGATAGAAATTTTTAATTAACAAGTTGTGATTTACGGTGTCGTAGGCGGCTGTTAGGTCGATGAACAGCACCCCGGTAATGAGTTTTTCTTCGCACCCTTTTTCGATGAATTGGGTTAGGTTTAGCACGTGGTCGCTGCTGCGTTTCCCCGCTCGAAAGCCTGCTTGGTCTTTTATTAGCTTTTCTTCAACGGTGCATGTTGTCCGGTTCATAATTATTCTTTCAAAGGCTTTCATCAAGTAGCTGAGCAGCGAGATCGGTCTGTAGCTCGCTGGGGATTCCGGATCTTGACCCGGTTTCAAGACGGCTATTGTGTGGCTTTTCTTCCAGGTTTTTGGCTTTTTGTTCTTTTATATTATATCGTTTAAGACTTTTCCGATCCATTTTATGGCCCCAGGGCCAAGTTGCTTCCGTTGCTCGGCCATTATACCGTCTGGTCCCGGCGCTTTCCTGTTTTTCATTTTTTTGAACACCTCTTAAATTTCCTCCGTCGTGATTGGCTGTTTCAAGTTTTTTTTATCTTGTTGTTTCTTCTCTGTTTTTACTTTCTTGACCTTTATTTTTCGTTTTCCATTTCTAATAAGTTGGCTGGCAATATTATTTGCTATAACGTTTGAAAATCCGGATCTGTTTTTTCTTTCTTCGCTTAGATTTTTTAGCAGTCACCATGCCTTAATGCTACTGTTTTTTATGTCTAGTGACTGTATAAGTTCGACCCACTTGTTTCGTTTGCTTTCGCTGATTTTTTCCATTAGTTGATCTGCGAGTTCTGCGGTGGTTTCAGCGAATGGCGCTTTTTCATAGCTGCGGATGTACTCTTGTAGTTTGACTTTTGTCTCTTCGTCCAATCCCGAAATGTACTGTTTTCGGTGTCCTCTTGGGGTTGACTTTTTTGAACATTCGTGGATGGTTTTAGCGAATATGTTGTAGTTCTGTACTGTCGGTTCGATATTTCTGATTGCTTCTTCTACAGAGTTTCTAATGTTTCTCCAGTTTGCTTTCTTGAAGTTGAACCTGTTTCGGTCAATTGATTTTACTGTCTGTATTGCGGCGTCTATAGTAAGCTGGATCGGGTTATGCTGCGACTTTGGGATCGGATCCAGTAGGTACATCTTTTGAGCACATTGAGCGTATTTGGTCCGAGGCAAAAATTAAGTCGGGATTATATCCCCGTTTCCAGCGGGCGCTATTGAAAGAATAGGGTAACTTTGCATCATGCACCAATTCCAGCTGGTTGATGTCTGCCCAGTCGTTTATCGCATTTCCATTTCGGTCTGTCGCTTCGTACCCCCATTCAATGCCGTGGCTGCTGAGGTCTCCCTTAATTATTTTCTTCTTGTCGTCGGTTCGGTTTCCTGGAGGGCTGTATATCAATGTAATCGTACATGTCACCAGTTCGGTTGTGATCACCTTCATGTTATTTTGGACGCTCTTTTGTGTTCCAAGTACATTGGTTCCCGGGCGGACGTAGACGGTGCTTCCATGCTTTTCATGCGGGATATTTCCGACCATCATCATTCCCGGGATGTTCATGGAGGTCTTGCGGTGGATTTCCTGCAGTCCGAGTACGTCACAATTCTGCTTCTTACATAATACGGATAGTACGAGTAGTTCTACTTTCTCACGCGTCATACCTTCTGTATTAACAGAGATCGCCGTCAGTGTTGGCCTTGAAAAAGGCCTTTTTAATGGTTATCTATTACTCTTGCTGTTTTTGCGCCTTCCGGGAATGGTAGGAGTTGTCAGCGAATCGGTTATTTTGAAGCTTCTTGCAAATGTTTTAAGCCCTAGTATCTTACTCGTGTTAAATTTCGCTGTCCAGGGGCACCACGTGGAGGTCCCTACCTTGCCTCCTATAAATAATGATTTCAGGTATTCGTGAGCTTCTCTCTTAGAATGCATAGTATATGATAGTGGGTAATGTGAGTGAAAAATCGTATGTAAAAGCTATCAGGTATTTTTTCCCGTGTAAGTAGGTGTGGAGCTGGTGATATCGCTCCCATCAAATCTGAATGAACTAACGTTAATGGGGATGGATAACTTTCACGTACAGTTTGGTTTTGGACAAACTTCGCAATCCAAAATTTCATTTGGAGACTTTACTAATTTTAAGGAGAATAGGATCTTTGCTGCAATCTCTAAATAACCTTTTGAAAAGTGATTTAATCTTTTATGCTGCAAGGAAAGGTACCATTAGTACTTTTCACTTTCGACTCTCATGTTTTATTTTGTCCTCTTTCCACTCGTATCTTGTCACTCCAGTCGATTTTTTCATTTCTGCCTTTTCGATCATTTGGTCGGGTATTTTAGTTGGTCTCATTTCTATACTATTTCCTCCGTCATTTCGGTCGTCACGTACGATGAATTATTTTCCTGACAATTTTTTTTTATTTTTTTAAACGTATAAATAATTTTTGACATGTTTCTATATTCTGAAGCCATATTTTACTGATGGATGAACCGTTTCGATAATGCTGAACTTTCCCCCATTTTCTGTCGTTGGTCTTATTCTGTATTTATTAATTTTTTTTTTTTAACACATTTCCTGCATGAATTCAGATGTTTGTCTTTTTATTTATTTTTCCGTTTTCTGTTCTTTTTTCTTTGTTTCTTGTCTTCCTGTCTTATTTTCTCTTCCCATTCCTGTTTTCTCCATCTGTCTTCCAGAGCATTGCTGTATTGTCTTTTGCCGTTTTCTGAACCTGCTGATTTTTCTTGTCTTTCTTGTTTTCCGTTGTGTCATTAATTTTCTTTATTCTACAGATGATAGTAAAGTACGATTTAAGCGTGATGTGCCACAAGAAAAGGGTCTGAATGTTCATTTACCACTAAGGCTCTTTTCTTGGACACACGTCACGAATGGGAATGAAATTTCCAATGTCTAGAGCAGGGGTTCCCAACTAAAAATCTTCAAGGACCCCGTATGTACAGAGGTTGCTTGCCGGAAAAAACACGAACGCGCCACGAATGCGTGCGATTAACGGTTATTCGATTTATTATACTTTTTTTTTTTTTTTCAAATTTCGTTTCCGTTCTTTTTTTTAATGATGCAAATTGACTACGTGACTTTTGCCGACCCATGTATATAATGCATTTAAATATATTTCAAATTTGCTAAAACTGTCAAATTTCTCACGAACGAAACCTTTTTGGATCAGCTCGCGGACCCCTAAGTCATCCTCCGGGAACCCTCGGGGGTCCGCGGACCACCTGTTGGGAACCACTGGTCTAGAGAATTTAAGAGATCGACAAAATAGCTGTTCTGTAATATGTTTCCGCGCATGCGCGTTTCTACACTGACCGCTCAACGATAACTGATAACGTGATAACTCAAAACTCACTACGTTTTTGATGTTCCAGATTAATTCGTTCTTGTTCCGGATTTCCTCTCATCTGTAGAATAAAATGTATTATACCAAGGTGTCAAATTGAGCGATTCTCTCGTGCGTCTATTTCACTCGTCTAACGGCTCGTTTCGTGAACTCGCACTCGACCTTAATCGCTCACTTTAGCACCTTGTATAATAATACACTATTATTTTTTCTTCCTGTTTGTTCTTATTGTTATTTGTAGTGTTTTCCTACCTTCCTGGTTTCTATCTATTCCTTTAAGGCTGTCCATTTGTCTGTCTGCCCCAGTGTGTACTCTAACGGACAGTATCGTCCATATTTGGCAGTACCAAAAACTTGTTGGGTACCTTCAAAAAATTTGGGCAGCTCTGAAAAAGAAAGGAAGAAAATGCTTTTAAAAATTTTATTTATTCAAAAAAATGAAAACGAATGTAAAAAATTATTATTTTGAAACATCTATTAAATAATTAAAGAATAAGTAATAAACTCGTAATGAAAACGCTTTTTTTTTAATTTTTGCAAATTTCTTCTTCTTATTATTTTTAAATATTTTCACATCAAGAATACTACAAAGTGTAGTAGTGTAGGGTGTAGGTAGATACATACTTGAATCTTGAAATGAAACTGGATTACATATTTTTGTCTAGGGGGGGGGGGGGTGAGGTACTGAGGTAAGAAAAAATTTGTAAAACCAATTTGGGCGACTGCAATGAAGAGCTTAGGGTACACACTGGTCTACCCGCCTGCCTTTCAGGTTAGCTTGGAAGCAGAGGCCTACACGATGCCGATTATAGTAACTGATAAAACGATTACAACGATGCCAGGAACTGTAACTGTAACCGGATAGTAGTAGAAGAACGATGCCGATATGTAACTGGGTATAATATACCCAGTTACTTATTATCGGCATCGTGGCATCGTCATTAATTTCTTATCGCGTTACAGAATTTTGCAGTGCTATTCGGATAACTCGCAGGATGACGTATTTTTTACTTTATCGTTTCTTATCTTCACGATCCCTACGATGACTGAACGATGCGTAGACGATGCCAGCCGGCTACAGACGATTATCGTTACCGGCGGTTACAGATACACTCAGTTACTTTTCTCGACGATGCCGGTTACAGACGATTACAAGTAGTGATTGGCATCGTTTCCTTCAATACTCGCCGATGCTGTAACCAATTACTTTTTACTTACTCGTGCAGGGCTCTACTTGGAAGCAAAGTCTATCTGTTAGACCGGTTTTGTGTATGATGTCTTAGTAGTTGATTTTATATCATTATTAATTATGTTGATATCGACCAGGCGACAATACAACCGATGACAGAATTGCGATAAAAAACAGTGATACATATTACAACGTAATAGTCAACAGTTAATAATTACTAATTAGACATATATCATCGTGTCTCATCAGCTGAAGCCTTTCTCCCAAGTTGGGGTTGGAGGAGAAAGATTGAGGTCGGGTTTCTGATATATACAGAGAAATGAAAAGTATTAACATGTAGAAGATAATTGTAATTTATGGTTTTTCTTGTTTTTTTTTTAAATTAATTAAATCAGCTTTTACTTTTTTTTTTGTATTCTTACAGCGTGCTGAAAATGTTTGCGCAAAACAAAGAAGAGAAGAAGAAAATAGAAAAAGCGTTGGACTGCTCCGGTTTGCCCTCTGGAAAAGTAAATAAATTTTCTTCGTATACTCGAAAGATCAAGTCGGTTGATGATAGAAGTGCTTCCCATTTCTTCGTATCGAATATTCGAGTGGATAAAAGATGAATATCTGCCAGATTTAAATACTATATTACAATACATGTATCAAAGTGAGCTTTTTCATGATTTGCGCGAAACGAGCCGCAGGCGAGTGGAGCGACCTACGTACGAGTCGTTTATTTTCCATTCATTTTTGCATTAGATCATAGAATTTGCTATTTTCAATACATACTTGAAAAGCGCCTTATTTGTAAACACTTCTGAGTGCAAGAAGTGAAACTTTCAAAGTGAAAGTGGAATTTACTGACAATATTTATGCTTAAAAAGCGAAAAGTATGCATGAAAAATAACTTTTAAGCTCTACTGCAAAAATGAACAAAAAGTAAACATTCATGTATAAACCTTGCTCCTGTAGAAGCGCTAGTGTAAGATGACGGTTTTGGATACTGATAAAACACTATGAACTTCAATAATTACTCCTATAAACTGTTTTTCGAGCATTTATTGAAAAAAATATGGTTTGCAACTTTTGCAAAAAGCGCGTTTTGCGTTGCTCGTGCTGCAAAACCTTCGCACTCGTCACGAATGACGCGCTTCTTGCACTCGTTGCAAGATATACTATTTCATCCGTACTTTATTTTTTATTTTTTAAGCATAATATTGTTAGTGCACTCCACTGTCGGTTTAAAGGTTTCACTTTTTACTCTGAAAAGTGAAAAGTGATCACAAATAAGGCGCTTTCGAGCATACTGGAAAAAGTAACTTTTCAGTCATACTATGAGTGAAAAGTGACTCGTAACGGTTACGTCACCGCTTTTTGTGTTAATGCGGCAACGTCTCGTCGTCTAGGCGCTTCTTTCGCGACGAAACGCTGCTACTAGAAAACGCCGTTTCGATACAATAGTTCTGAAAAAACATTTTAGGGTATATCATCTACTGCGAAACGAGTTCATATTTCTACGACTGCGGATCCTAAATAATATGTATTAGGATAATTTCGCTCAAACTATGAAAAACTATAAACGATGATGTTTTTAGAAACATACTTATCTCAGCAGTCTCCTCATTTTCAAAGATGTTTTTTTAATAATGAATATTCAACTTTAGATGGTTACGCGAGTTTGCAAATCTTCGTTGTGTTCCGTTGCATTCGCTCCAAACATTAGGTTTGTTCGGGCGACCTCCACACTGTACAAATTAGACACAACTCTGTGCAGGACTATTCTAGTTGCAAGTACACGAAACACATGATGCGCTCGAACGACTTTGTGCAGTTTGTATATTATAGTTGTTGGCTGTTATCCGCTATCAGGACCGTTGCTCGAGAGACGAGATCAGAAGCTACACAAACGGCACCAGCTAAAACGTTGTGTAGGTTGTGTAGTTACATCTCGCTTACACAAAGTCGCCCGAACGGTATTGTGGAGTTACACCGAGGTCGCCCGAACTGTTTTGTGCCGGTACAACCTCCATAAAGTGTACAATGTGCACGTTTTGGAGGTCGCCCGAACAAACCTATTAATTTAATCGGGAAAAAAGCCGCAACTGTCATTTCGAATAAAATTTCGGAGTCTACGTATCTCTGGCAAGCCTTGGGTTTATTGACACGAGTCGACGAGGCTTCGCCATGCAGTTAAATTCGGCTCGATGTTGCCGAGAGAGTACGTTAAAAATGGTTGCCATCTAAAAAGAAAAAAAAAAGTGTCTTAAGTGTAAGTTAATGAACTGGAAAATGAAATTCAGGTTACGGAGACTCGCAAAAAAGCGCATTTTTAAATTTCTTTTTAATCGAAATCGAAAAAGAGGAACTTGTTAGTTTGTTGATGAATCAGCCATCGGCAGCATTAGCTAGCCGGTAAGATCGATTTCTATCGGTACTAAATTACTGCTAAAGATTCTGAAGATATGCTCTGAAAAGGGTAATTCACATGTGCGCTTGTAACTGCTTTAATTTTCGTTAAACGTGCTAAAATATTCCCAAAATATTTTCTATCAGAATAGCAGTATGGGTATCATTTTTTGAAGTAGGAAATCAAGATATGACGGATGGTCAGAAGACCACTGATTGGAAATAAGAATAATGCTGGTTAATATGAAAAAGAAAAGGTCCCGAAGTAGCCGTGCAAAAAGTCTATTTTTTTTGTAGGCGAACACTTAGTGCATAATATGACTCTGTGAAAAAAAAATTCTTGGTTTTGTAAAAAGTTACCAGTTTACTTTTTCAGAAGACATAAATAGTGTAATACTGGGAAGGGGGGGGGGGAAAGAAATGGAAATATTTACATGAAAATTGTGGAAACGGTCAAATAATATGCTTAAAATAAACAAACAGAAAGTATGCCAAAAATTATGGTTCCTACGTGTGGGGCCGGTGGCCGCTGCTCAAGCGCTAAGTGTAAATATAGTTTCAGTTTTTTCTTCCTTACGGTTGGCCTACTGGCCTGGTTGTGGTATTACCTACATACCTGTATTTACAGGTAGAAAACTAGCGCTGATATCCAATTCTATGCGTGTACACTTCGAGTTTGGAGGTCTTCTCGTCTGCAGAAATTTTGCTTTCGTCGTTGCCGATAGCTAGAATATAATACAACGCGTTTGATTACGACACCGGCATCCGGATGCCGTAGACGTGCTTATTTTTTGCTTCCGAATGCATGCGAGTACAAGCACCGTTATTTCTAATATGGAAAACTATTTTTGCAGAATGACAGTCTAAGTCCTTCGGCGTTTTCTTTCGAAGATTTTTTGACATTCTACAAGAATTTAACGCAAAGAACGGAAGTTGAAAAAATATTTGATGAACTGTACGTATTACACATTATTATAACAAATGTGTCCGCGTTTTCATCGTTTTCCTTTTCGATGATTTCTAAAAGTAGGAGTTAAGGCTGCTAGGCACGTGTAGGCACTTTAAACATTTCAAATTTTAGAATATCCTGTTAGTTTGGTGTGATCAGAACGAACGTGCCCGTGCCTGCGTCCATATTCCAGGAGTGAAACGAAGTAACTGAATGAAATGTGGGCTAGAAAGAGACCAACGACCAAACACTCTTCTATCAACCATGCAAATTTGGTTGAAGTCGAGTGTGTTAGTGTAGTTCAGTTGCAAATCATATAAAATACTGTTTATCGTGCGTGTTAATTCAAAAGAATTACGTACTAAAAGTGGGAACATGTGTAACTTATTTTTCAATTTTTTGAACGTCAGTAAGTAACCTCGTGGGTCCCCTAAAACATATTCGCAAGCAGAATTCACGTCGCGTTTCCAACTTGTGTGCCTTATTGTTGAAAGCGGCGTTCAAAAGCTGGGATAATTTTTCATTCGAACGAAGATGTCTCCCGTTTTAAAATTCCTTGTGCTGTCTTCTCGGCGTCGTTACTTGCCTCGTCCAACAATATACGACAACCAGTCCAATTTTTTAAATTTTGTCGCGTCGCGTCTCAGGACTTTTCGTTCGCGTTCCAAACCAAAAAACCCGTCGTCGTTATTGATTAATTTATTTGCGCATTCGCGCGACCCTTATTTTGCATGTTTTAGGTGCGAGAACAACAATACAAAACCCAAATTCATGTCTATCGCCCAGTTTGTAAATTTTATTAATAAGATTCAACGAGATCCAAGACTGAATGAAATTTTGCATCCGTATGCGAATGCGTCGCGTGCTAAAGATCTGATCGAAGAACACGAACCCAATAAATTCAATGCTCAGCGTGGAAGATTGAGTTTTGATGGTTTTTTACGGTATCTTATGAGCGAAGACAATCCAATCATGACTGGCTCAAAATTAGATTTAAGCGAAGATATGGATCAACCTTTGGCTCATTATTTCATTAATTCTTCTCATAATACTTACTTGTCCGGTGAGTTGGTAGTTATTATTATAGTTGTAGCTGAACTGTTAGTTCGCGCCCAAATTTGCATTAATAAATAATTGATGAAAATTACTTTCTCTTGGGCGAACATTTTTTTTTTCCTGGCGTACAACAAGATATAATATACATGTGTATTATTTATTACGCTCTCGTATTGCAAAATTAAAATTTTGTGTTGTACTCGCCATTGGTTGATTTTCATCGTCGCTGTAACAGTTATTTTTGTCATTTATTTCCGAACAGGTCATCAGCTGACCGGCAAATCTTCGGTAGAAATGTATCGACAATGTCTACTCGCCGGTTGCCGATGCGTAGAACTGGATTTCTGGAATGGTAAAACCGAGGAGCCTGTTATAGTGCACGGCTACACATTTGTTCCCGAAATATCCGCCCGTGACGTTATCGAAGCGATCGCAGAATCAGCGTTCAAAACTTCCGAGTACCCGGTGATCTTATCATTTGAAAATCATTGTAATCCTAAGCAGCAAGCTAAAATCGCTCAGTATTGCCACGAATATTTTGGAGAAATGCTTTTAGATACTCCTTTGGAATCGCACAAGGTAATTCTCCTCGTTTTGTCTCGTCTTGCGCGTAATTTATTCTCCGTTTCGATCGGAGGACCCGTCAAAAAAAGACAGTGATGATTACGATGATGATAATAATAATAACGGTAAATATATTTTTCTTTGTAGTTGGAACCTGGTTCGCATTTACCGCCGCCCTCATTACTAAAGAACAAAATAATTATCAAAAACAAAAAGAAGCACCACCACCATCATCACCATCACCGATACGGTCACAAGAAAAACGCCGCCGCTGCAGGCGTCAGTAATACGACTCCTAATTCTTCAACATCTGCCGAAACTGAAATGCCATCTTCGGTACCGAATAACGACAGTCCTAAACATTCTGTAGGAAATGGTGAAGTTAAACCGCATCCGTCTCCAGTTCGTCAAGGAAGTAAAGATAGTTCGCAAGATAATGAAGAAGACGACGGTAGGTTATATAAAGTCAAAAATAAATGAGTGATAGGCTTGCTTGACTTACAGGGAGTCGACGACGTTTTATTTTAACTTAGCGGTCAGAATGTTTTTTGTATGGACTATAGATATTAGGGTATATTATGCGCGCTAATAACGCTTCTAATTCTTATCACGTTGTTCTTGACGATGTTTTGGCTGTTGGTTTACACAGATGACGATGATGAGAGTAGTTCCGGGGAAGATGAAGATGATGAAAGCACTGGAGCTGAAGAAATGAAGTTGCAAATGCAAGGGAAACCAGCGCCTGATAAAGTTTCATCGAGAAAAGAAACAGAGGCGGGAGCTGAAATTTCAGCCTTAGTGAATTATGTTCAGCCTATTCATTTTGTCTCGTTTGAAATGGCGGAAAGTACGTATCAATTTAGTATACCTAGTTACCTACTTGTATCGTGAGTTTCAGTCAGAAGCGAATGTTTCGTTCGCGTATTTGTTAATAACGGATTGCAACCGTAATACTTCTCTTACATCTTTCCATTTTTACAATAAACTCATTGGCGCGGTAAAAGTGGTCGAGCTTAACGACTAACGAAGAGTGTACGATCAGTATCTATCGTCAATCCGAGCATTCGTGCGAACGACGACAGATTTCAGTCGCGTTATTTCTCCTTCTTGTACGTTATGTGCTTCTTTATTTTTACATTATGTTCTTTTCTGACCAATCCGTTTCGGAATAATTTTTCTGTTGCAGAAAAAGGACGTTGTTACGAAATGTCGTCGTTCGATGAAAAACAAGCCGCTACTTTATTGAAAGAGAAACCCGTCGAGTTCGTTAATTATAACAAAAATCAGCTGAGCAGAGTTTACCCTGCGGGAACTCGATTTGATTCTTCCAATTTCATTCCGCAAGTTTTTTGGAATGTAGGATGTCAACTAGTTGCCATCAATTACCAAACATTAGGTTAGTAATTGTTTATTTGTTGTGGAATATTTGATAGCACGAAAAAAAAGAAAGTTTAAACGATAGCGCGATAAATTTCCCCCTTCCTGTATTTGATGAATGAAACGCGATTTTTCGCACGCAAAACGCGTGCAAAAGGTCTCTCTTTTTGATACAGTTTTGAAAACTGCGCAAAAAACACTAGAGTCGTGCTTAGAAGTTCCTACTGTAAAAAAAAAAAAGCGCACATACATTTTATTACGAGATCGCGTCATTTGTAGAAAACCATCACAACTCACCAAATAGTAGTACCGAACAAAGTAGGCGAACTACAGTGCGAAAGTGGGAAGTGTGAACTGTTGGAAAAAAATAAATTCCAGATTCAAAACTTTTGTTCTCGCGGGCAATGTAACCTTGGTTTTTCTGTCTGAAATTGTATGTCTGTATTGGCATAATTTCTCGCTTTTTGATTTCGATGATAGGTAGTTCGGTAGATCAAAACACCGCTTGCTGGGAGGTGGGAAAAGAATGGCGTACCGGAATTCGATTTACTAAAATATGACTACGAATTTGTGCATAATTTGGTGTTTAATTCGAGGAACGTAGCTCACGTCGCACTTACTCGTCACGTTGCGAAGAGGATGAAATTTTCAGACCTCATTGTGGCGTCCATCTCTGATTCTGTGGACAGTTGAGATTCGGTTAGTGTATTTCGGGTAATATCGATAAGATTTCAAGACACAAATTATGTGTTACTTCATCTTCCATTCTAGTATTGATGGTCTCCAGTCCTTTTTCCCTTCTTTTTGTGATGGGGAGAAAGTAGAGAATGTTTGCACGTCATTATAATGAGTACCAACGGCCAACCCATGTTGGCGAAATTCGGTATTCGGAAGTACATTAGTCGATTAATTTCACGACGATTGCATTTTTCGTAGATCTCGCTATGCAGTTGAATCTCGGAATTTTCGAATACAACGGACGTAGCGGGTATCTTCTGAAACCAGAATTTTTGCGGAGACGAGATCGTTGTTTTGATCCATTTGCGGAGTCAACGGTTGACGGTATCATCGCTGGAAGTGTTACCATACACGTTTTGTCTGGTCAATTTATGAGTGATAAACGTGTCGGAACGTACGTCGAAGTTGATATGTTTGGACTACCTGCAGACACAGTCCGAAAAAAATTTCGAACAAAAATTGTACCAAATAATGGCATTAATCCGGTGTTTGATGACGACCCATTCATTTTCAAAAAGGTAAGTAGGTACCTACCACATCCGTGTGTTCTCCATTATGAAGTTATAGAAACAGTTTATTGGTAGCAAATTCTTACTCTGTTTCAGTAACTACTTAATGAATTGTCTTCGTCTGGCATGGCGAAATTACGATGTTTAGTTAGTCTTTGTTTTTCGAAAATTCTCAAACCTTTTTTCCCCCTTTCTTCTTCCTAATTCGTCGTGTTTGTCAACTTTTTGAGCGTTACTTGGGGCAGCGTTACTTTGGAGCATCACAAAAAAAAAAAAAAAAAGCTGATCGATAACTTTGGCACATAAACGAAAAGAGTGTTACTTTTTGAGCATTACTTCTGAGGTGGCAATGGAATTCAGGGGTTGACATTTCCATGGAAATTTATTTTTCTTTCAGCCATGGGTATACTTGAGCGAAACCCGTAACGCTCCTCCTGACACGCTCCCCCGACACGAATTCAGTGGTTGACATGTCCATGGAAATTATTTTTCTTCCAGCCATGGGTATATTTGAGCGAAAACCGTAACGCTCCGTCCGACACGCTCCCTCCAGACCTTGTACTAGTTCCTGCGTATCGTAAAAATATGTGGTTGTTTGCGCCGCTCGTCGTTTTTCGTTGTAATTTCGACGTATGTAAATTGTACGAATCGAGGAAGTCGAGGACAATTAATTATAATCGATTACTGAGAAGTCGATATTAACCTCGATTATTTACTGTTAATCGATATTGAAATCGAGACATGAAAATACTCTCCCGTGGATGCAGATCCGTCTGTGACAGCTCAACTGAAATGGAGAAGCAGGGATTTTCAGTTTTTTCTAAGTGTGCTCCGCATTAAGCCAGAGTGTTTGGATCCGTTCGCTTTTTTTTTTTGGCATTATTGTTGTGTTATTAAGATGAGGTTGATTTTTTTCCAGTGCTCTATCTAGTATAGGCACTAACGACGTTTAAAAAAACATTTTTTTGGGAACAAAGAGGATTTCACTGGAACATGTAGAGAACCCCTTCTAAAACATATTGAAAATCCCCCTCCCCCGCCCTCAAACCCTATGCTTCCTCTTTTTTGGAGTGCTAGAACGTCTAAACTTTCAGAAGAAACATGTATTTATATACTCTTATACCCCTCTTCTGCCAAGCTTTCATCCGAATTATCTAAGTCTGCTAAATTACTACTCCATTCTTCATCTGGTTCATCGACTTCTTCTTCTATTTCCTTTTCTCCGTCAGTGTTCAAACATGCGAGACCCAGACAGTTGGTGCATGTGTTGAAAATAGCATGCGGGTTCCTCGTACATTACTATGTACGGCCGTGCTGTGTACTTTGCACTATACAGCTACTACCCTTCTTTATTTAATGTTTCCTGTTATTACTTACTGGAACCATGGTAAAACTGACGTATTCCCGAGCTTTCTGAAAACTGGTAACGTTGTACAATAGCCCTAAAAGATAACTTTGCTGAGGTAACTTGAGGATATAACAAAAAAACTTCTCAGTAATTGATTATCATTGTCCCCGACTTCTTCGATTCATCTACTATACCTATATAAAAGTGAATGTATGTCTGTTTGTTTGTTTGTTTGGTTGTTCGAGGTTGGCGGCTGAACCTTAAGAGCGGGGGGGGGGGGGTTCGTACTTTCTGGATGTGTTCGTATGAACCCGGAATAGGTTTTAGGCTATAAAAAATTTCGGTACCCTAATTAGGAGGGGGCCACAAAATTTCGTCCCCCCTGGCCCCCAATTTTGTTTTCAACTTGAACTTTTTGGATTTTTTTACATCGAACTTCTTCACACTCTGTTAAAATTTGGTGACTGTAACTGTCTCCCTTCAGAAATTTTTGAGGGGTTGCAAATCTGAAATTTCCAAAACGAGCTCAAAATGCATCATTATTGCACGTACATCTAATTTAAAACAACCATAATACTTGGATATTGTTTCGTACTCATTTATGTATCACGCGGCCCATTTTCAACCACGTATCACCTCCTAAAGCCCTAAAATTTCAGTTTTTGAAAACTATCTTCAGCATTCCTTCTAATTATCCGACTGAATTTTTGAAAACACCAACATTTTCCTCTGAATAACACAAATATGAAGCAGTAAACTGCAAATAGATCAGAGCCCTCCAACTGAAGGCAATGAGTGTTGAAGCTATTTTCAGTTGTAAATTTCCGTAAATGTCAGTAGTGCGTCTCAGGGAACCTTTTCCGAGCCAAGAATCGGCTAGCAATCGGCTAGCGACTACACGGCGATTCGTCTATCAACACACGCACACAGACACGCGCGCACAAACATGCACAAAAAAGGTTAGGAACAGAAACAACAAAAGACATTTTGGTACTTAAATATAATAGGCAAATGCGCATATTCTTCTACGTGTTTTTTTTGTTCTTTTTTCCCGCGCAGCAACTATTAGTAAGTTATAACTGCATATAAAAATGTGTATAGGGTCTCATGATCAAAATCTCTCTTCTGTAATATGTATAAAAGTGATAGCTTATCTGTGGATGGGTGTGCGTGTTGTTTATTCGAGGTTGGCGGGTGAAACGTAAGAGCTGAGGGCAGATGCGGATAGCGGTGGAGAGGGTTGGGGTTGAAACCCCTCTCCCAAAAGATTCAAATACCTATGTGTTGTATCAGTTCCAGCGATAGATTTCCCGACAGGCACATTAAGCCAGTGCCTAGGGTGGCAGATTTCGAGGGATGGCAAATTTTTGTATGAAAATAATGAGAAAAAGAGGAAGAGACAGACAGAAAAAAGGATAATATTGGAGAGGTTGCAGAAAACATTACTGGGAAATAATTATCAAATTTTGATCTGTAGCTAATTAGCAGAATATGGATTGGAGGGATAAGGGGGACATTTCATTGAGTGCCTATAGCGGCTGAGCTTCTAAATCCGCAGCTGATACCAAAGGGCGTAAGCAAAAAGTGGAGTTCATAAGACATTAAAAGAGAAAAAGTGAAGTGACCACCATCTTATCAGTCGCATTAGCAGCCGATGCCGGCAGTGAGGGAAGAGTAGAGGGAAGAAAACTGCAAGTTTTCAGGCAGGAAAAGTTCACGGATGTGGATCACAGGGAATGGACGGAGAGGGAAGATGGGGAAGCAGTTTGCGGTAACGGGAAGAGGAGAGGACATACTAATGCCTGCGGAGCTCTGTGCGGTTAAATTTTGATATGAATTCGCGTATTTCCACGCCACAGATGGTGGGGGGGGGCACAAAATTTCCCCCATTTAGCCAGCTCACTTGTTAATAGAAATTTCCATGGAAATGTTATAATTAGGAAATAAAATGGATTATAATCGATTACTGTGAAGTCGATATTAATCTCGATTACTGACAAGTTGATATTAAAATCGAGACATGAAAATACTCTCCCGGGGTTGCAGATCCGTCTGCGGGGGGGGGGGGGGCGTTACAGAAGAGCTTTTCGGTTTTCGTTGTACATAGTATACTCAGTAGTAAAGCATATAAAATGATAATTTTTGTGGAAATTTGGACCAGGAGCGTTATGGGAGGCATTACGGTGAAGCCTTACGGTTTTCGTTCAAAGCATGTCGAATACTAAATATAAAATGCTAAAATTAATTTCCATGGAAATTTGGACCAGAAGCGTATCGGGGAACCGTTACAGTTTTTGCTCAAGTATACCCAATAGTAAAAGCATATAAAATGCTAAATTAAATACTGAAGACGGCTAGAAGAAATAAAAATTTCCATGGAAATGTGGACCACGAAACTGAATTGTGAACTGACTGGTTACTATGAAGAGCTAAATAATTATGCGGATTAGCTTCACGCAATACGCGCCATTGAATTGAACTGAGAACTAAACTGGAAATGAGAAGAGGAGAGAAAACAACTAACCTTGTTCCTCGGGGAGGGTCCGCGAAAAAGTACGCGTCTTGACTCTTGACAAGAAATAACGAAATTATTGCTGCCCGACCGCAGTCTGCAGCTATTTTGTTAACAGCAATTTCCGTGAAAATACCGACCACTGAACTGAATTCTAAACATGAAGAGCTAAATCCTACGGACTGGCTTCATGTCAAGGGGGGGGGGGAGTGGGCATAACGGTTTCCGATCAAGTATACCCACGGTTGGAAGAAAACATCATACAGACTGGCTTCGTGTCGGAGGATGGCTGGAAGAAATAATAGATTTCCGTGGAAATGGCAACCACTGAATTTGTGTCGGGGGAGCGTTATGGGCGCTAAAGTAACGCTTCAAAATAGCGTTTTTTGAAATGTTTTCTCTATGCCAAAGTAAAGACATGAAAATGTCAAAAATCATGAATTCTAGACATCATCAATTTTGAAGGACGTATATTTCGAACGCTATTTAACGTAGAATAGCGTATATATGTACACCATTTGATAGGAAATTTTAGGAGGAATAATTTTTGTTTGAAACATTTTTCATTTGGATGAGATAATCGCGAAAAATTGAAATTGACGTTCTAGCCCCACAAAAAAGGAGAAGCACTGGGTTTGGGGGATGGGATTTTTAATATGTTGTATTGCACGGGGTTCCCTATATGTTGTTCCCAGAAAATGTTTGTTTCTTTTTCCCCACGTTTATGTCTTTATTGCTAGAAAAAGCGCTTCAAATTCTTTCAAAAAAATTGGATTTCAAGGCTTACAGGGCTATTATGGAGTTGAAACTCGCTACATCGATGCATATTTGGTCAATAAATATTATGTTCTTTTTACAATAATTGACTGCACGCTATGAAAAAGTACTTTTAGTATTTACGAGTATTGTAAATTTTCTTATTCTCAACTCCCTGTGTAATTTGTGAAGTGAAGGGGGTGGTACTTATAATCACGAAATAATTAGGGCGTATAAAGTGGATTGTGATGTCAGGTTTCCTAAAATTTCAAACCGGAAATAAAATTAGGAGAAGAGGGCCATAAAAGGTAAAACTTTGTACCTTCTCCCTGTATTAATGTACAAGAATAATTTGTAGCCTACAACTACCCCGTAATCACAGGAACATATTCTGAAAGAGTAAAATCCCCAGCTCTTATGGTTTAACCGCTATAATGTCCAACATACAAACAAATAACTCTAACGATTTATAGAGAAGGAGATGAATGTTACAGGCAAAAAAAAAAAAAATTCCTGCCCCGAAAACATCGTTCCTCTTGACGTACACCAAGCCGGGCCAAATTTCATAATTTACAAGATTTTAGGATACGGCCAGCCAATTTTTTGAGGTTATTCTATGTCACCCCCTTGACTTTATGCAGGCTACACATCTATGCAACTAGTTGTCTTCAATCTGTTCACTGTTTAGCAACGACTTCGGTTCATTTCTTACTCTATACAGTGAACATTCGTGTTATTTATCGTATATGTATTTATTCAAAACCACGTGACGCAATAACGAATTATGGGATACTCGATGGGTTTCAATTTTATTTCCAGGTCGTATTGCCGGATTTGGCTTCCATCAGAATTGCAGCTTACGAAGAATCCGGTAAATTGATAGGGCATCGAGTTTTACCCGTCATTGGTTTGTGTCCCGGTTATCGTCACGTCGGATTGCGTAACGAATCTGGACAGCCGTTGCCTCTAGCGACTTTGTTTTTATTTGTCGTCGTGAAAGATTATGTGCCCGATGGATTGTCCGATTTCGCGGAAGCGCTCGCGAATCCGATTAAATTCCAGTCTGACTTGGAAAGACGCTCTAAACAGTTGGCAGTTTTAATGGACGATCCGGAGAAACTGGATGCGCCGATGGAGGATAACCTCGTGAGTAGTGTATCTCGACTAATTATTACAACTTTTATATAATATCTACATAGATATAGATAATGCGTTGCGAAGTTCACAAAACTGACTGATTGTCCAGGTTGCGATCCCAGAACCTCCAATAAAATCAAAACTGAGTATTCCGGAAACGGCTGTTCCAAATCCCGCGCCCATTCCGTTTCCGTTGCCGACAGTATCGCGGCCGTCAATCGTACCTCCAGTACCTTCCGACATTTCCGACGACAGCCTTCCTATGGAGGCTAGTAAAACGCCACCAAAAATGTTATTACCCTCCTCTCCGTCGTGTAAGTAATTTCATTTACAATATTACTATTATTGGGCCTGAGGTGCAGTGCCGCGGGAATCAATTTGGCATGCGTGCATCGCCATATACACCCTAACGAGAAAATAACTGCATATTATATTGTTATTATTGAATTGAATTGAATAAATGTTTATTTAATTTGAATATCTTTAACAAAACGTACATACCTCACCCCTGTGCGCTACAAGCGCGAGCGGAGTGAGGGAATAATAATAAGAAACATAGATTTTGACAAAAGAAGAAGAAATGAAATAAATAATATAAATAAAGGTATCTGAAAAAAAAAGAGGAAAAAAAACCAGATCGAACGTATTTGCACTTGTAAAAAGTAAAAGTAAAAAGGATACAGTAGCTTGAGAAAGCATGCAGTGCAACTTAAAAATAAAGAAAGTGTAAATAGTTAGTTGAACCGAGCTATAGACTACTTTTGTAACAGGCAAATCATTTATGAACGCGAGAAATAAATAAATACGGGTACAAGTAACACAAAAGCAAACAAGAGGCAAATAGACAGTGAACAAAAATATAAAAATGGTAAACAGATAAAGCATGCAATAGCAGTGACTGGTTAGGTTGACATGGCACAGTGAAAACCGCAAAATAAAAAAATCAACTAAGTAAAAATAAAAAGGAAAAGAGAACACAGACAATAACAATTATTAAATTCAATAGACATGGATATACAGAAAACGGAAAACACGGAAAAACAAAAAAGCAAAAGCGCTGATTCACAGGACACAACGGGAATAAACAATATTATTATTATTATTATTGTTTTACACTACTTGATCAGAAAGGCAATGTTTACGTTGGTGTTTTACGGACGGACAGAAGCGCCTATCATTCATGCATCGAGTGGTAACGAAACCTGCGTGTAAAGTAAACGTATCTTACTGTAAAGCGTGTTTAAAACATAGAAGCATTATTGTTGGCAAGTAATTTCGTATCGGGGGATCGAACCCGCGTCTATTGAGACATCTGACTGTAGTGTAGCGAACAAATGACGAGAAAAATCTGTCTCTCACTTTTATCATAGCAGAAAACCTTTGACTATATATAACTATATGGACTGATCAAGACGACACTACTACAAGGAAATCTTGCACACGACCCTGTTTCAACATCTTTTGTGCTATAATGATTAGAGAAGACCTTGTTGTGATTTCTGGTCATCAGTTTGTTCTGTATCCTAGATCCTAACGTTGTAATGAGAGTTCGTCGCATAACTTCATAGAGTAATTTTAGTATTATTTTTGAAGCAAAACGGTACAATTGTGTGAAGTTTCGGCTTGTTTTCTTTTTTTGAATCCGTCATCATGAATTCGCACACATGTTTCGTGTGTGGTTCAAATAAATTGGTGAAACTGAAGTATTTCAGGTATTTCTTGAAGCTGCAAAAATGAGTACTACATTGGCAGGATTTTTTTCAAATATAGGTAGTCGCATAGTATTAGGCTCTTATACCATTCTGGGCAAAAATGAATTCCCACTCTCAGGGAAGAATAAAATATTAAAACCAGGAATTTTTTGAAAATATGCGATTTATTTGCTAAAAATCAGTCCACTTTTGAGCCTATACATCAACCAATGTATTTTTCAGTTATATATACCGTATTTCTCTATTGATACAGCCACATATTTTTGCACAAAAGGAAGAATGAGAAGAAAAACTGAGAAAACAAGGCAAATCAATACGTCTTTTATTCCATAGCCTGCTTCAGCGTTTGTTTTACAGGAATAATTCAACCACTCCCAAATTTAAGTTGGAAAAGTCTGTAACAAAAGCAGCCGTAAAATTGTATCAAAGCACAAGTTTTCTTCACAAAACAAGAGTTCCTCACGAATGTTGTTTTAGCATTAAACGCCACAACTATCGTTTTAAACTCAGTAATTGCTGTAAATAGGAAACAACTAATCAAAAAGAGACTAATATTCATCATTAACATCAAAAACAATCCTTATGGTGACAGGAATTATTTGAATCCGCAGATCTTTGTATACGTACATTACATAAATTACAGGTTATCACCTGTTATCATTCGCTTAATCATTATAGCACAAAAGATGTTGAAACAACATTTTATCAACTTGATCAGTCCATATAGTTATATATAGTCAAAGCAGAAAGCACATTAAACCCGTAATTCGTGATAGGTATCACAGATCATTCCGTCGTTGCATGAAAGTACAGGATTCTCGCCACCAGGCGCCTGAATACTCAAGGCAAAGTCATATAGATACACCAAGTCGTTCCGACTCTCCATTTAACCAATAATGTTAAACTTCGTATGTTACGGTAATTTATCCTGATAGCAGCGCTGGCAGCGTTCGACTGCCGTGAAATCAATGTAAACGTTGGGAGCCCTAACAAGGTTTTGCGTTTATCTCAATAACGGTCGAGTTTTATGAAAAAGTGAAAAGAACAAAATTTATTCTACCTGTTATTTCTATCAGGTAAGATCAGTTTCAAAATTTTACCCATAAAAATTTCGAATTTACTCGCATTTGATGGGAAATTCTAAGGTGAACAAATTCAGCTCTTTCCAATTTTTCATCAAAATTGATAGTTTTTGAGCTAATCCGCAAAAACGTAAAAATGTCCATATAAGCGCAATGCAAACAAAGGAGTTCAGCGATAGCAGCGCGCTGGCATGACGGCAGAACGCGGAAACGCGCTAGTCGTCTAACTTGGTGTATCTATATGACTTTGACTCAAGGCTGCAGTGGAAGCTATTAATTAAACGTTGTTCTGGGGTGATGAGATGAATGAGAAACTGCTGGTTGCTTAAAGTGGTTAAGAAAATGGTTAGAGACAGTTTCGAGAGGAACGATGAAATGAAACGCTAAGCTACAACGAGATATGCTTTAATGTCCCCAAACTATACAATAATATATTTATGACTTGAAAAAATAAATAAGAAATCACTCGATCTTCTTCTTCTGCTCCCGAGGTTGCTCACGTTTCTCGCCTAACGGACATAAGAAATACAAACGTTCGTCAGTCACCGCAGAGATGTTAATGATGTCTCCGGAGAAGATGTGTACCGCCGCACGATGATACAAACTTACAAAGTATCACCTAGTCTTTCCCTCCGGTCACTGACGCGATACTCGAAAGGGTAGTTCCTGTGGCCGGGGGTGCGGTGTCTCAGGGGCCACTTTGGCATGCGTGCATCGCCATACGTCCCACCACACCATCACCTAGTCTTATTTACGTTCAATTTATACAACCAAACTTGAAGACGCGGTTGCTCATTATGCATTGCGTCTTCCGGAAGTGGGATTCAATCCCTTATTTTTAGTGTCATCATTTAGTAGACGTCTCCACTATGTGACACAAAACCGCCGCCGTAAAGGTGCTATTGCCAACAAAGTTCCAAGAGTTATTTTACCCCTATGCCTCAACACGGGGTGTGGAACTCGCGGTATCCAAGGTGTGAAGTGGGTACGTGTAAGTATTCGCAGTTGAATTTAGGACAAATTTTCTTTGAAGGTGAATTTCTAATCGACTTCATGATTGTTGAAGTTTGCTACACGCTTACGGTAAATCATACGTGCTCACTCACACATATGCAGGGCTGCCAACACTTGAAACTCTGAAGTTTAAATCCCAATACTATTTACTTACATTTATAATGAAAATGTTTTGTTTCTCATTTTTTAGTAAACGATGAATTGGACGCCGAAACATTAGACAAATTCATGGAATGCAAAGCCGTTAAAGAAAAAAAAGCGGAATACGAAAGAAAATTGGAAATCTTGAAAAAAAAACTAGAAAAGGTAGAAATCGTAAATATATTACTCAATCAGAAGATTCGGAGAAATATTATATTACTATAAAAGAGGGTAAAGTTAACGTTCACGATACCCTCTTGTATTAGTAAGATATTTTTCTCCATACTGATTGTCAAAGTTTTTGAAAATAGTTATGCTGTTATTATTTTTCAAATGAGTAATAAATAATTACTTCGAACTTTGAGCGTAAATCTCCTAGAGAGATAGAAATCGGATTATTTACATTTTACGTGCGTGGAACTGTAGAGCGCGCTGTACCGTGTGATGCGAGCGTTTCTGTCATGCGAATGCCCCGTTGTAAACAAAATGATTGCCATTAGCTTCCATTAGCACCGGGGCATCTGCATGACAGAAATGAGTGCTTTACAAGTTCAGCATAGGAAACATGGTTTCTATCCCTTCAGGAGATTTATACTCAAAGACTTCGAATAGCTTTCGCCCTATCACTATATAATGGATTGCTGTGCATCATCGTCTTCAGAATCGGCTAATTCCAAATCATTATCACTACCTACTAGAGATTCAGTATTCATTATTGAGCATTCACTGACAGCTACATATAGTCTCAAGTTACAGTACTCAGGCCTGAAGAGTAGGGCGGGGGGGGGGCAAGTGGATATAGGAAGCTGGGGGTCCGGCAAAGAAGGAAAAAAATGCTTTCGCTTTGCGAATGCATCACCAAATTTTCGGCCTTTGGCCGAAAAGCACTCGAATTATTCGGCCGAAATGTTTAAGGCCATTGACGTTTAAAAAACGCAACTCTCGACAAGGAATATAGTATTATAAAAATGGAAAACTACCCGGCTATCAAAATTAGAGTTCGTATAAATTTGAAATCGAAACATTGAAGGCCGAAACGTGTAAAACCGAAACATTTGTATAATACAACAGATGAACTACGCGGCTATCAAAATTAGATTTCGTATAAATTAAAGTCCAAAAAAACATCGAGTACGTAAGTCGCTTCGTGCTTCTTATGCCGACCTTAAACTGAGAAAACTTACGAACAACTCGACCGATTGTCATCAAACTTTTACCTGCACAACTTCGAATACCTCTCTATAATCTACCAAAATTTGGAATCAATTGAAATAGTTCCGGAGATTTTCGTGCCACAAATTTTGTCATTAAATTGAGGAAAACTCATGAACGGCCCGACCGATTGTCTTCAAACTTTTCATTGCTCAATTTCAAGTACTGCTCCATAATATATCAAGATTTGGAATCAATTGATCCAATAGGTAGTTTTTGAGATTTTCGTGTCACAAAATTAGTGTGTACATATTATACATAAATATATGTATAAGGAAACCTGAAATTCAGCCACTATTACAGTCGTGTTCTAAACACTCTGAAACGCAAAAAAACATTGCCCCCGCCCCCATCTTCACAACTGTGACGAGTGTAATATCTCCCTTTTCTCCGAAAAGTCGGTAAAATAAGGAATACGATTGATATACACTGCCTCGTTGCCCCTGCGCTTCAATCACAGAAAACCAGCAGCCAGCAAAATGGAGCACATAAAAGCGAAATTTCCCTCGCTGAAATTTGTTATGAGGAGAGGTGCCTCTTTTATTTCTAGCCCCAGGCCCGGACGATGCTCTCTACGGGCTAACAGCACTGATTAATGGGCGAACTGAAGGACAGAGGAAACTGCTAACGTAAATAAAATACATACAGAAGACACAGTAGTTTCCATTGAACCGCTGAATGGAAGAAGGACCTTCGATCAATGCATTTCTTATGAGACGAAGGTCCTTCTACCACGTAGCGCTTCAATTCAGCAAAATGCAAAAATGACAACCAGATGAATTAAATCATTTCTACAATAATGAATGCAGATGACAAACAGAGCATTAAATTTTCAGAAAGACGTTTGTAAATGCAATTTTTTCAAACAAATACATATGTATTAAGAGGGCTAGGATTTTTATGCGCTAAAGAACCGAAAATATGCGCAATAAATATTTGCTAAAAAATGTCAGAATATGCAAAAACATACGCTATAAAACCGCACCCTCATGGGTATCGAAATGTAGGCTTTTCGAAGCACTACATTAAGAGCCATTCGTTTTAACGTTTATTTCATTAAATCATCAAAAACACAAAGAATTTTTTCATTTCCAAATAATCGCAATTGCAGTTTGCAGCTTCGCAGTTTAAAGTCTTGAATAAGCTATCACAAGGGAGAAAAAGACCTTACGTGACTACCTATAGATAGGTTTCTCTAATTTTCTAGTCTTTAGCCGAAGCTATCAGGAAAGAGTAAATAGTAAATACCCTGTTACTTGTTGTTGTTGTTTTTTTTTGTTTTTTTTTTAAATTGAACATTGTGGAGATTTTGTCAATAGAAGTGATTTTTGGCCAATTTTTGGGAAAATATGCGCTAACAACCTCAAATATGCGGTATTCGGATATTTTTCAGCGAAAATATGCCTTTTTATGCATTTATGGCCTAAATATGCAAAAATATGCGCTATAAACTTCTGCATACGGATTCAGAATTTCATGATTCGCAAAGATAATGTGGATGTGCGCTATCTAGTATTACGAGAACAAATATGCATTTACGTAAAAATCCTAGCCTTACTTATTTATTCATTTTCTTTTCTTGTTTTTTGCTCCATTTTTCTATTCACTTCGATACATTGAATGCTGTGTTTCAATGTTCTATTTGGTAACCCTGATTTTCATTACTTCCCTGATAATACATGGTAGTAGAACCTTACTTTACCATCAGGTATCGAGTAGTCAAAATGCACTTTGACAATCAGTCAGGATAGTAAAGCGAATGTTTACGTTTCAAGTGCAAATGTTTCTGAAGCGAGCCGAAGGTGAGTGGAGGAAACACACGAGAAACGTGAATCGTTGACCATCCTGATAAATAGTAAGCTATTTTTTTGTATAGGTACTCGGAAAGTTGCGATAATGAATGTAGTAGTTGCATCAATTTGCGTTTAGTACCTTCGAAGCATAATGTTGTAAATTAACACCGACTCGTGCTGCACATTATCGCTCCTAGCGGAAAGGCTTGAAGCGAATAAATAATTTTGACTCTTGTAAAAAAACTGAACGTTAAGCCTCGTTCACACTAACGTTTAATTCGCTGCGAATGAGCGTGCAGCGAGTATAATATAAACGGCTTAAAAAGCTTAGCGCAGCGAAACGCTAGCGAGCTGGTGAGTGAGCGAATAACGTTAAAACTGTTCTACTTTTTGAGCGAATTCGTCCCTTGCAGCGTTTAGTTTGTAATATGAATGGAGTTTATGCTTCATGCTGCGAATGAGTTACACCTTTTCTTTATGCAAATATTCGGACTTCCCAAGATTCAACAGAACCTTATCAACGTTTGGATTACATGAGATGCTAGGCATTGTTTACGTACAGTGTATCCTAACGTTGATAAGAATTCTATGGCACTATTTCCTGAAGTGCGGAAAGGGAGGAAGGCCCGATGCTAGCGCGCCACCGGTCTGAGAAGTCCGAATTCGCTGCAGTGTGAATTCAAATCTGCTACTCGCAGCGAATAAATAAACGCTAGTGTGAACGCAGCTATCATTCGAAAATCTGTATTTGTAGTTGACCGCGTGCTGTGTGTGTCCCTGCTCGAGTTCAGGGCTTGCAAACCAACCCAGCTAGTGACACTGTTGATGGTCCCACAAACATTCTCCATGGCTATATAGAGGGGTAGTTCAATTTTGTTTTTGAGGATGGGGGATATTTTATTTAATGATTTATTCGTTCGTTTATCCATTTACTATTTATTTGTTTATTTTTCTGTTTGTTTGCTTGTTCATTCTTTCTGCCATACTAGGATAAAAATAGGATGCAAGCTTCGAAACAAAGCTCAGAATCGTCAGAAAGAAGTAAAGCGAATTGGTTAAAGAAAAGATTGTCAATTAAAAACATGTAAGTTGAAAACTGTAAACGATTAAGTTATGCGCTAAGTACAAGTGCTACAGCAGTTGAGCAAAAATTACAAGAAGTAAATTTTCCGAAAAAAGTTTAACTTGTTCTTATAAGCCTTGAAATTCGTATATTTTGTTCTTGTACCCAGGGAGCGGAAAGGGGAGTTGATAAATTATTTTTATTATCAGTATTCGTAATTTTTATTTGGATCATTGTGTACTGTGTAGTGTTCTAATGTAGTTGATTTTGATGAAAACGTGAAGGAATCTTGAATGCGAGTTACTCAAATATGTCGAAAGAATTTATTACTTTTCGTAGGAAAAAACTCTCCTACAATACATTTTGTGATCGTATGTTTCTTTTTCTTTTCTCTATTTAACTACTAAATTGTTTACAATTACGTATTTAACATCTGAGCGAACACAGCGACTACAATATCAATTGAGGTGAAAACACAGCGCGTCCTGTAACCCACGCCAGTTCACACGAACAAGTTAGGCGTTTTACTCCAAATCAGAAAGATTGGTACTATTCGTGTGCACAATGTGAACAGCTTACTGAACGTCGTGAAACGCGGTTAGTAAGCGGACTGCGGCTACACACTTTTCGGTCCGAAGAAGGAAAAACTTCCCGCAGTAAAACATTGGTTGGGGGGGGGGGAGGCAACGGCGAACTACCCCGACTAACCTGCCCAAGAAAGTCGCGCGTCGGAAACCGTGACCACCAACGTCTGGGCATCGGATATGGCGCCTGAAGAAGAAGAATACAATGAACCTTATATGAATATAATATACCAAGCCCTTGAACGAGTGTAATTCGAATACTTCGAAGACCTTCACTACGTATTTTTATTATTTCTTTATCTGGATCAGGATAATGTGCTTACAGTTCATTACAGTGTTGCTTGTTACACGGGTTTCTTGATTTCCAATTGATATTGTAGTAACTGTGCTCTAAGCAACGACCATCTTGCAGCATCGTTTGCCGCTAATTTACCTAATTTATCCGTTTTTTCATAGCGATAGCATCCAAAATAGCCTACCACTTATTAATAATGATATACCGGAGGCTGAAGGCGATGCTGACCAGATTATTAGTCTCGCGAGCAGATTAACGCGATCAGAGTCAGAAAAATGGCTACATATTACGAAAGAATATTATCAGCAGGAAAAAGAGCTTAAAGAAAAGTACCATGACGTAGTGAGTAATTCGGTTTCATACTACAAACCCTCATCCTTTGATAAATGCTACTTTGTAATTGAGCTATCAACGTTCATTTTTAGATTTTCAATACTGTGGAAAAGGCGATGAGAACATCTCAAACAAACCAACTGAAAACCCTTCGTGTCTTTGTAGAGAAAGAAACGGACGCGGTTATGCGGCGTCTGGAAGCTAAAAGACGAGAAGAAGTGAAATCGCTCTCTAAGAAACATAAAGATAAAGATGAAATGATCAGGTAAATCCTTTTATAACCGGCCTACTGCACTGGAATGATTCCCTACGTCGACTGCACCCATTGTGACAACTGTCACATGATGATCAAGTGTAGTATTTCTATCAATGACGAAATGATCTAAGTATATGTATTTTTTCATGCTGAGTTCAAATTTGATGGAAAAATCAAGTTTCACTCAATCCTCACCTCAGAAATTACTCAAATGTGAGGACATGCCAATTTCGCTCACAAAATAGTGATTTATAGGTAGGTACTTTTTTATGCAGAGTTCAAATTTGACGATGAAAATAAATTATTACGTTTTGCAAAAGACAAATTTGCATCTATTGTTGCATGTCTATGCTCCGTACAATCGAGGAAGAAATCGAGGAAAGAGCTAAAAGTAAAATTTCTTGATGGAGTCCTTGGACACTAACGCGTACTTTTTTCATTCGTATATTTGACGATGACGTCGAAAATATTTCCAAACTGCGAGCTCGTGCTTTATTCTCGGGCATATGCATAACAGTATTTCTTTGCGGCGTGTTGTGTGTGATCGAGGTACCTTTCCTGACCCGATGGAAGACGGGATTTTTTAGGGCCTTTACCCTTCAACTGGTCAGGAATATCCAAAACTCGAACGAGTTTCATCGGATCTTCTTTGTCACTGGAAAGCTTATCTTCATCACATTCGCTGTCGCTTGGGTCATAGCTATCGCATACTGCTCCCTCGTCTTCGTCTTCATCTTCATCGCAAATACAATGGAAATCTTCTATGACATCGATCTCATCACCACTAGCGTCACCAATGCTAACATCGTCTTCGTCGATGTTATAGTTTCCTGTTTCGATTGGCGTGAGATGCTACGGACTCGGCTCATAATCAGTAAAATGAAAAATGAGAAAATCGATTTTTGTCATTTTGTTTCGCTTCTCTTATTATATTTCCATAGAGAAATGAAGTAAGCCACGCACAGAAGCACGCGTTTCTGCCGCGGGAGGTGTTTTTTTTTTTTAATTTTGATTTTGATTTTTCCCCTGCAGAATTTATAATTGTAAATCAATTATTGGGACGCCTACAAAAACCAAGAAACTAAGAGTTCCTATAAAAAGTTGTATTTTCCCTCAATTTTCAAAGTCTGTCTTTATTCACGCAGAAAATTTATTTTTAAGTCAAGTCAAATTATGCTTTTTCAACTTCAACTTGCTGAATAGTAATTTTTACAATTTTCTTTTCCCGTGAAATTCCTCGACTCGAAGAGAAGCCCCTTCGCTGAATCAAGTAGGCAACTTGCATTACACCTAAAAATGCAGGTATGGAAACTGTACCTAGTTACTGGGTGGCACTCCGCCGAGTCTCACTTCCTGGCGTTGCCGCGCGCATTAAAATAACTAGTTGTGACAACTGTCACAATGGATGCAGTCCGCGGGTTAAAGACTGTCGTACGTACCTGATCGAGAACTCACGACTCTAGGTATTTTAGCGATGGTAGTATCGAACGCGAATGCTCACGTAGATTTGATTTTCTGGTAGATACGTATGTGACCTAAGAATAGCTTAATGTTGCATTTGTTTGTACGAGCTCTCGCAGTAAGTTACCTACGTTAATACTGGCCCAGAACTACGTATAATTTGTACTGTATGTCTCTGATGTGTTTCAGAATAAAGCGTGAAGTGGCTACTTCAATGGTGGAAAAAGGAGTTAACGAACGAGTGCGTTTGACTAAGATATACGAGAAACGCAAAGAAGAATTAGAAAAACAGCATCAAGATGTTCGGCAACACTTGGAGCGCGAACGGAGTAAGGTAACGTATACTATACCATTTTTATCATTCGATACTGTTTTTATTTTACTCGTACAACCTTCACGTAGTATTCATCAACGCGCGCTTACGTGTAGTTGTTTAACAAAGATGATAATATTACATTTCTTAGGCGAAGACCGCTATCATGCAAGAATACGAAGAAAAATTGAAGACTATTTCAGAATTTAAAGTCATTGTCGAAAATGAAGAGACTGTGAAAGGAGTTGCGTGCAAGGAAGTAAACAAAGAAGGATAGCGTCAGTCAGTTACCGTAAATTCCGATATTCGGGTTCTTGGATGTACAAACGTCGATCGTTGATTCATCTTCCGCGCCGCCTCTTTGGTACTCCAATCGCCTCTGTTTTCGTGTAATTTTAGACAAGTCGCCGCCGTATTAGGTATTTGCTACACGCAGAATATTCGAAAACTATTAGCTGTTACAATCTTCACGGTATACGAGTCATTCAAGACTGGAAGTGGTAGTATCAGTCTGCAGTACGTTCTCACTTTTCGATTTGCGAAAATGAGATTTTTCTCGAATTGATTAATCAACATTTGTGGTTAACCATTCCTAAATCGTGTCGTGCAATGATTCCCAGCTTTATCGAGTACATAGCTAGTAGCTACACCTACCTAGTAAAAATTTTCACGTTCATAGCCATATTTTTTTATTTATATTATTAGGTATTATTATTATTATTATTATTATTATTATTAAAGTCAGCTCATTGTTGACTAATAATATATGTCCCGTACCTTTCATCATCGAGTAAGTAAATACTATACAATAACATTTGCGTATCATCGTAGATATTGTAATCGAGTGTGGGAATTGAAGAAATGCTTGTCCATTACACTCTGTCTTATGCTTAGTAAAATGGAAACAAAATGCGTCTGTGTCTCGTTAGTGCGTGTGTACAGATATGTAGATGACTAGATAATATGTAACAGCAGTCTTATGAGTACTGCTTCGTCGAATCTCGAAATCAGATTTTGAGAAATTCGAAAGGCAATCTGACCATACCTACCGTGTGTATATCCGACTATATCGATAAGTTGAATGGACAGAGAGCCTCGAGTTCATTTTCGAATCAGCCCAGTTACATTTTCCATAATTTTGGATCTGCGCTGTTGTTTTTCATTTTCCATGCTCACGCTTCAGATTTCACAAGTAATGTAGTTAGTTGAAGTTGTGCCAACGGGTCGAGTTACTCGTTAGTTGAATAATTACATTTTTGTGAATCAAACTGTTTCACTCGGATTTCTCGTATGCGATTTCATTCATGTAGCATTTCGAAGTAATACGTGGTATTGTATTGTATTCGTAATTTTGATCGCATTTCTTCATTTGTTATGTATAAAATGTTCTTCGTTTAAATAGGTGTAATGGTAGTCATCTAGTCATTCCCCAGTTTATGATATTGGTAGGTACGTTTTGATAATACGTAATTCAAAAACCGTCGAGCGAAAAAAAAAATCCATAATTCCTGGTCATTTTTTGTTCGTTGACAGTATAATGTTATTATTATTTTGCAATTATTCGCCCGTACCGTCACATACATACACTCGTATTAACCAGTTGGATCATTTTAAGGAAAATGATGATCTCGGCTCGAAACCTTTGTGAAAAACAGCCAAATTATAAAGGCTGAAATTCTGTTCTGTTTTGAAAATGTCCTTTAGAGTTTAATATACACGTTGTAAGCATTTTGTAGACCAATGGTTTTCAACTCAAATTACTCAGCGGGCCAGTAAACTGTTGAAATTTTCTTACAAATGATTCGCAGCCAGATATTCAGAAATAGAGTAAGTCCAATATTTACACTTGATCGATTTCTCCCTTGCCTCTTTGCTTTCCATGGTAGCCATCGTGAAAAAATTACTCCACAGACACGTTGAAAAGGGTAATAAGACCTTCATTGTTTTTGTGTAAAGGTGAGGGTATTCATTTCCGATATTCATCTAAAATTGATGTGTATTGAGCGAATGGAGTGAACCAGACTCTGATTTCAATTTTCGATCTGAAAAGCGTTAAACTTCTTTTTGGCTTACATTATTCGGGTGGCCTCTGAACAGATTGATTACCCATAAATTTCCAATGCGTGTATGTTCTTCTGAGTAACATTGATCAAAAGCCTAAGTGAGTGTCTTCAAATTCTGACAAATAATATCTCGCTCTTTACGTATGATGAAATCGTAAAATAATAATTTCAACATTTTTCGTTTACACCCACTCTCTGATGCCACAGTTGAGTTTTTTTCTGGAACACATCTATTTTTTCACAAAAATTTAAAGACAGCAAATAATCAGCTACAGTGTTGCCAGATTCAGAGAATTTACTCTTTTTTGAAAATCATGCTTGAGAAATTGAGTATAGGTTCCGAAGGTGTTACCATTTTTTTTTGGGCGACTTCGCGTAACGTAACATGTACCTATTTATGCTAATTTATCTATTACCTATGTGCAGTATACTGCTGAATTTATCGGCGGAGTGTGTGCATTATTTTAGCCCATAGTACGACTTCCATAGTATTCTAATTAGAGACTCGGATGCTACTGAAATAAAGGCGGGATTTTTCGTATAGATCCACGGCGAGTTTACCTATTTGCGAGGTTGTTGCCATTAGCATTTTATCTGATGAGTGCAAGTAAGGAAATGTATAGGGCGAGTAAAATTGATGTTACGAGACTGGAATATTTTAATTTAAAAGTAAATTCTTCGCAGGACCTATGCATTATAGAATTTCAGGTATCTGTAGTATGAATTTACAAGTTTTTTTTTCTTTTTTTCTTTCTTGGCTCCCCTCTGCCTATTTAAATTCAACGTGGCTCGAACGCGCAACTATGTCCACTTGTGGTGCTTGACTGCTGTATTTGTGTGATGCAGCCGGAAGTTTCCAACGGCGCGTGTTTCCGATATGTAGTTTTTACATATTTATGCATTTTTATTTCAGTAAGTTATATGTAATGAAACGCGCCGCATCTTTATTTTAATAACGAAGTCTGATCTTGATTTAGTAATGTCCAGTTTCCTTTTGATTAGAAAAGTTTTCTATCCCTCAAAAGGGAAACTAAAATGTTTCACTTTAAAATGAGAACATATCAAAGAATGTATCGTAATGTGTTTTTTTTTTTTTTTTTTTTTTGTTGAAAAGAATGTATCGTAATGTTTTTTTTTTTTTTGAGAGAGAGAGAGAGAGAGAGAGGGAGGGGGGGGGGGCGCACGCTGATTTCAAATTAGATTTTTGTCGCCAAAATTGAAAGTTTACTCGTAAAATGGGCAAAATTGACTTTTTTTTTTTTTTTTTTTTTTTTAAGAAATTAAACAACAATTGAAAGGGTTGATGATTTATTGCATTAAATTTTTCATTCGGTCTCAATTTAAGCCGCACTGTCCATTTCAACTGAGAAATGTAAATTTCGGGACTCAAGTTGAAACTGGATCGGAAATCCGATATCCGATACAATTTTCGAAATCATCGGCCCAGAAAATCCTATTTTCAATACTTTTTTGATGAAAAAAAAATTTTATTCTTGCCTATTTTACGAGTAATTTGGATTTTGAGTTAAAAAATCGGAATTAGATTAAAAATTTGATTGAATATTTAAAATGGGCGACTTGAGAGAAAAAAAAACAAAACAAAAAAACATTTTGATGCACTGTTCGATATATTATCATTTGAAAATTCAGAATTGGTGAAACGTTCTAACCCTCTTTTTAGAGGGGAGGAACAAATATTTTTGCTAAAAAAAAAATAAGACGTTCCTAAATAAAGATCCTGCTTCGTCACACCCCAATTCGTCTTCTCGGTCGAAAATAAACATGGGGTAGGGAGGATATTTTATTAGACACGCGTTAGTTGCGTTGACTCGTCTACCCGATAAAATGCACGGTTTCTTTTTACGATCAACTCACTCCAACTGTAGATTGCAGATTTATGTTGACTGACTTCGTATAAACCGAACTGCAATTTGTTATTGTTTTCTGTTCGTTGATTCGTTCGTTTTATTCGATATAGTAATTCATGTATATTATTATTTGTTCTTATGGTGCGTACATTTGTCTATACATGTATACATTTTTTGTTTGTTTCACTCAACTAACCGAGCGAAGTACGCTTCAGCTCGATCAAATATTCGCTCCCTTTTTCTTCATATTTTTTCTTTTCTTCTTGATAGAAAACATTTTTTGCAAAGTTTTATGAGTGGAGCCAGGTCTATGAGTATTCGATTGTATAAATGACTACGAAAAGCGTCCTGTATACCTATTCAATGTTGTTACAAATATTCGGAGTATTTACCAATTCGAGTTGTTCATACTTTCCAGAAGAGATGATTAAATTTCGTTGGCGCGATTATTTCGGGACTGTAGCGTTGAAGATCGGTAATGCAAATAGAAAGTTGGCTGGAGGAGGAGATTAAAGAAATTTTAGAAGAAAAGTAATCGCAAGCGAGAAAATTCTCGAATTTTTCAACAATTTGACTTGTAAAAATATAATTTTCAATTTTTTCCCAACCATTGGTGTGGGGGGGGGGAGGGTGCCTGATATCTCCTCCTCCTTATTTTATGCCTCTGTTCAAAATGATTCGTTAGCGCTAAGTCCTTACCAGAACTATTTTATTTTTAATGTATCTATTTTTCTTTTGTTGGTTTTGTTTTTTGTTTTTGATACAAAATTACTCAAATATCATCGGGAATTGAATAATTTCCACAAAACTCGTGGGCGTAATGTGTCTTAATATTTTATTTTACTTATTAGTTACCGTCTTTAGAATGATGTGCTTCGTTAGGTTAGTGTGAAAAGGTGCTATCTGCAAAAATAAAATCAATTTTACAGGAGAGAGGTTTGAAGGTTTTGAAGCAACCACGGGGAAGCTGTTAAAAATGGGGTTAACTAAAAATACAGTAAAACCCGTTTAATACGCTCTTTTTTGATAGTCTCTTCATTCTCGTACGAAATTTAGGCTAAAACTTCACGTTTAATACGCTCCACCTTCCCGTGTAATACGCTCTTTTTTCCCATGAAGATTTATCAGAATTTGAAAACCATCCGGATTATGTCAGTATTGATGATGATTTGGTAACAAGTGAAGTAAGGGATTTGGACCGTTCGATGTTCTTTTTTTTCTTCTTCTTTTTCTATGCATTTACTATTTCATAATATTTTACTTGAGATTTCTTCGTGAGTATCTCATAATATTTACCTGCGACAATCAGTATTTAGATAATTTTCAGTGTTTTTCCATTTTCCATTTTGCTTAACGATTTGTTTCTTTCTTTTTTTAGTCGTAAATTCAATTTTGTTATCAGTGGTCGATTATAAATTCTATTATTCTAATGTGGTTATATGCGCTATTATAAGGGAGTGTCGTTGTATAGCAACTACTGACATCAACTGATGAAATCGGTTATTTATTCCTTTATATATGCGACTAGTACAACTACAAATAGGATTTCGATGGGGATTATGCAAGTTTGTGTTTGTGAACGTTGCTGCGACATATTCGTCTTATAATTAAAATTAACCTTTTTTAATGACGATTTATTTATTAGTTCAAACATTCAAATGTCGATTTTTACGACTGGTTGGTTGCTCATTGTTAGTTTAGTTTTAGACTGATACTAGTTTTACACGTTTCTGTTAGTATTTTAAGAAGTCGCTGAAGTATAATTATCGGCTTACCTTTTCGTATATTAGTATTTTCCTTTTCATTCCCAGTTATACGTTTATTATCTACCTATCGTTTCATTTCTCAACTGCTATAAAATACATTTCCTTGAAACTGCAGATCTGTTTAAGCCTATTTCAGTTTGAAAATGAATTAAAAAAAAAAAATTAAAACCTCCGTCAAGTATAAAAGTGTTGCATTGGGTGCCCCTAGTGTTGCGAACATTCGAATTCGAAGCAGTGCAAGCGGAGTGTTGTTCTACTCCAGAGTTTCTCAAAGTGGGGTCCGCAAGCAGTTTTTTAGGGGTCCGCGAAAAATATTCTAATCGATTTTTTTATCACTCTCACCAAGAACGCCTATTTCTGAAAATAACAGTTTTGGTTTGTATTACGAAATGTGTACATGGCTAGCTCAATCCATGCCTATGAGCAGGGAGATATTGTTTTCGACGGGTGGCTACCCTGCGGCTATGAGTCACGTGAAAAAAAGGGGCCCGCATTGACTATATAAATAATTATGGGGGTCCTCGAGTATATGAAGTTTGAGAACCCCTGTTCTACTCGATAAAGAAATGGAATTCTGAAAACTAGAGTTCGATCGGATAACATTAACCCATCATGGCGCATCGAATTCTCCTTACTTACGAGAAAATGAATGGGTTTCGGATCGTTCTAAATGTTCATTGTTAGGAGAAACAATTCGAACTGAACCGGAGGGAAATATTTGTATTAATGGTTCTTCGAGCGAGTTCACTTAAGAGGTTTCTACTTTCTATTCTTAAACTGCGGTCCAAGTTAAGATGAAGTGCCTAAATGAATTCAAACAGCTTCGAAACTTATCGCGTGGTTGTTGGTATTTTAAAATGAACATTTTCAACTTGCGCTTAAAAGTTCATAACATTACGAAAGGTTTTAGCTCTCGAACTTTTTTCTTTCACTTGTTTCCGTGTAACGTCTCCCTCTCACCGACAACCTAAATCGGCCCTTGTGAGCTACAATATACACCATTTTTACTTTCTCATTCCCCCCCCCTTTTTTTAGCTACCGTAAACAATTTGGTTAAGAAATTAAATTATTCCCTCCAAACGAAATTGGTCGGACAGATAATTTTTTCCTCTTTCGTTGAAGAATGTTCGGTAATCGTTCAAGTCCGTAAAGCCTAAAGTACCTACACGATAGCGACTCTCGTTATTTGTCTAATTATATTTTTAAATTAAAGGTCGGATATTGTACACTTTAGTTGCTTAAAAATTGAAATACAATCGCAATAAACTCTTAGGTACATACCAGACAATATCAGGTTTTGCCGTTGCTCTTTAGCGTAGAAATAATATTGTTGAACAGAATGACGTTGATGCGATTGTTGTACATAGTTAAGAAAATTTCCTGTATTGTATTTTATTAATGGCCTAACTCGTATAATTTTGTAGTTCTGATCCTTATTGTATACATTTTATAAACTACTCTTCGTGAATGCCCCGTCTAAAAATTGTAGTACCTACCTACGTAATAAAATTATTAAATAAAAAAGGGGGCAAAATAGCGTCTTTTTATTTTGTTCCAAATTTTCACTTTAAAAAAGGTCGCAGAAATCGGACGTAGGCCGCTACATACAGGCGGCAACGGCCAAATATAGGTTGAATTGCGCCTACTACACATGGGAAGATAGTCTGAATTGCACCAACTCGGGGAATACAATGGGCCGAATTGCGCCGCGAACGATTAATCGGAAAGCCTTATAGAAGAATCATTTTTCTTGTCATACTTTATGCAGACTTCAATCTGTCAGAATAAGCGTAATAGTATATATTACACACCAAGAGTCAAAAGTGAGTGTTTACATACGATGGAAAGTTTGCGAATGAGCGTAGTGAGTGAGCAATTTCAGATTCATGTAAACTCACTTTTGACTCTTGTTTTGTAAAGTGAGTGTTTACATACGATGGAAAGTTTGCGAATGAGCGTAGTGAGTGAGCAATTTCAGATTCATGTAAACTCACTTTTGACTCTTGTTTTGTAAGATATTTTTTACAATACATGATCAAACAAGCGACCTCGCTGATTGCGAGGTAGTAACAGGGTGTTTGCCATTGGGACTATGCAAATTGTAGAAGCGCTAGTGTAGAATAGGTATTTTTTGATAAGCGAATGACTAAGAATCTGAAGTCTTCTTTTCGTCCCCTCCCTCCGACACAGGAACATAAAAGCTCAGGACGCTACACGCACATAATGGAAGTTTAAGGTTTCGAACTGTGAAGCTGCAAACTGCAATCACCCGGCAGCCGGCAGACTTTGATCAACACAGAACATAAACTAGAATACATTTCCATTTTCCGTTTAATTTTAATTCATTCCAAGTGGCAAGCAGAAATCAAACACTCTACCTTTACAAGACAAAAAATAAATAATTCAAAGGACATAAATCCAAGGAATTTAAAAAGTCAGGATCAGGAGTTTCAACGAATATGAACTGTCAACTGCTGATAACAATTCAGAGGGACAGGAATTTTGTTTCGATTCAAATAAACGAGGAATTTTACTTCCATTCAAATAAAGTTGTGTTCTCACTTCAGAAAACGCACATTAATGTGTTCTCACTCCTCATTACAATGTTTATAAGACGAAAAGACATTAGCTCTATGCTCCACTCCTGTGAATTCGTGAACCGTTAATGCAAGAAAGATTATCTGTCAGTTCAAAAACAAAACGTGATCTGCAATTATTTATTCACGTTTTTCGTTAATTCCGCTACAGGATTATAATAGAAGTTCGAATTCGTGGTTGAAGGCATGTTGACGGTTTTGGATGATTCCTCGATCCTGATAACGAACAGCCGAAGGTAAATAGTCAAACAAGAAACGAAATATTCGTGAAAGACCTCTGAAACAGAATACCAAAATTACCACTTAATACTGCTAACATATTTATGAAACATAACTCACATCGCATTATTCCTCGGAAAATTTCCAGATAAGAGTACCACAGAATGTTGCATGTACTTGGTTCGATTCAAATACATTATACACGCTAATTCAACTGAGAACCCATTTCATACAAACAAACAATACACTTACTTCTTCTAAATCCAGTTAATGTCTTCACTTTCTTTGAGGAAATAGTTCCTTTTGTAGAACAGTTCGAGTTGCACAATACTGTCATGAGTAAAATATGAAATTACGAAATAAAACGCATTTGACAGATAACTCCTCACTTGTAAATCGAACTACAGGCCTTCGCCTTAAGACCGATCTAAACGCAACTGAGCTAAAACTGAACTATGATCAGTAAACAATTCACTCTTATTTAGAGAAAAACTAGAAATACAAAATACTGATGAGTATCGAGAAACAGAATAATCGTCAGTAATCAATCATCAGCCGATTCGTAATTATTGGCAACAGATTACAGATTTTACGCCATTATATTAGCGTAGCGGAAGCTTCACTGCTCGAAACCTGGAAGAGAATAAGTATATCAAAATTACCATAAATACTATGCCTGCATCGCCATATGCTCCATCAAACATAATTCACATCACATTATTCCTTGAAAATTTTACTGATAAGAGTATCACGGAAAGTTGTACTAGTTTCCAGGTTCGATTCAAAGAAATTCTACCTTAACTGAACTGAGGACTCATTTCAAACATCAACAAACAACAAACTTACCTCTTCTAAATCCAGTTATTCAAATTTTACACAGTTTGAGCGTATACATTTTTGCGTAGCAGGAATCCTGAATCTAGTTTACATAAGCGGCTGATAGTATTGAAAATGTTCTTCTCGATGCGACTCATAGTATTTCAAATATTATCTATTTACAAGCTTGTTCTTGGTGGGATTGATAATATTCTCGATAATATTCTTTATGGGTTGGATTATACTCACGGATTTTTTCACGTCTTTCTCTTCGATGTTTCTCATTATATGTATATCCGATTATCTCGATGTATTCTACCCTGCGCAACTGAATTATCATAACACTTAGTAATTCGTTTTTCTCTCCAATTTAACAATAGGTGTTTTCGGGCGACCACCAAAGTTACAGGTTCTGTAACTTACTGTAGGTTTTGCTACAGAATGGCGTTCGGGCGACACTTCGTAACCTACAGAAAAACGTTCGGGCGAAACCTACAAGTTACTGCTTACAGAATTCTGTAGGTTTCGCTGCAGTATTTTTTTTTTGCTGCAGGTAAAAATTACAGCGAGAAGTCATGCGTGTTATCACGTTTTTGCGTTATCACTCAAGTGTACATACAAAATTCAAATTTGAAATTCAAGTATTCGAATTTTCGTGATAACAAACAACAGGTTAGGCAAAGATGACACCAGTTAACAAATACCGTTCGGGCGCGCTATCTGCAGTTTCCTACAACCTACAGTATTCTTGTTACAGTTTTCCGTAACTTAGAAGTTGCAGTTCAGTCGCCCGAAAACACCTTATAACAAATCATTACAAGCATTAAATCTTCTATTGGCATTATTCTTCAATTGTTCGGATACAACCTCAATTATTCGCTACTGATGACTGGAATCGAATTCCAAAATAACGAAAATCTTGCTTGCTTGAGCTCCTTCGTTGTTACGCCAACTGGTTGATAAAACGGATAAAACACTGATAATAAAAACTGAACTAAAACTGAACTATGAACTGTAAACAATTCAGTCGTATTTATGAAAAAAATGAAAATTCGATTGCAATAGGGTGCTTGCAGCGCTGCGCGCGGGCAAACACCCTAAAAATGAGAATATTAACCGCTCTGACTCGGCAAAAAACAATACTGAATGATTCAGCATATGCATTTTCCCAACTAAAAGGAAACCTATAGTTCCAATAGCAAATAATATCAGGAAGCAACAATTGCCTTGATAATGATGTAATAACATCCTCGGCATCCGTCGGTATTCTTGGTATCACTCCATTATGTCAGATGATAAACGCGCCTACATGTAAAAACGTGACTCATGTTTTTACATTGAGGTTATGCTTGTATCTAATTCATCAATGCAAAGTGCTACTTTCCACTTGCAAAATACTACAGTAAACATCGTCTTTCTGATCATGTATTGTAAAAAACTATTACTGACTTCTCACTTTTTTTTTTTTTCCAAACGAAAAGCAGTACTTTTCCGCGGACTGCGTGGCTGCTAAAAGTTTCAACCCTATGCGTGAAGATCACAGTTTTACAATTTTTATTCGTACATTGCCACTTACAAAATACAGATTTAGAAGCTAAGCCGCTATAGGCACTCCACAAAAGGTCCCCCACGCCCCTCCACTCCATATCTTCCCAATGAGCTATAGGTCAGAAATTGATAATTATTTCTCAGCTGGGGCAACTTCTACAATATTTTCCTTTTTTCTTTCAGTCTCTTCTTCTTTTTTCGAATTTCCTTCCTTTTTCCCGCTGTTTTTGCACAAAAACCTGCCGCCCCTTGAACTCTGCCGTACTACGCACTTGTCTAATGTGCCTATTGGGAAATTCATCGCTGACAAAAGGTCTCATCTTCAATTGGAACTTCCCAAAATTTAAATCATTATGAATCACCAGTGCCCCCCCCCCCATGATTTCATCTTAGATACGCTACTGTGAATCACTATGGGCTTGCCTTTCACACCACACTGCACTTCTATTTTTCCAAGTACGAGAAAAAAAGTATCACGATCAACAGCTCACTCGGGACTAAGAGCCCTTTCAATATACCTATGCACGTGCATGGCTGACGTAATTGGACGTGTCTCGTAGTCTGTACGACACTACAGAAACTTGCAGTGTTCAGTATTCGGACTTCCCAAGATTCAACAGAACCTTATCAACGTTAGGATTACATGAGATGCTAGGCATTGTTTACGTACAGTGTATCCTAACGTTGATAAGAATTCTATGGCACTATTTCCTGAAGTGCGGAAAGGGAGGAAGGCCCGATGCTAGCGCGCCACCGGTCTGGGAAATCCGAATAACGTTTCTCGTTCTTGCGATAAAATGAATGGTTCGCGGTGCAATTCAGCATATAACTTTTTCGTTCTCCGGCGCTAAGCGATACAGGCGGATACGAGAAAGTAAAATACATTTACCTCGCATTTATTCAATGCGAGTGTCCGTACCAATAACGTAGAAACTATCAGTTATTAACAATTTCGATACAAGTAATAGTATTTGTTCAGATCTGTAGGTTTCACTGATCCATTTTTAACTTCCGAGATATAATTTTTACCGAATGCAAGGTAAAAAAAAAAAAAAACTTCGGATTCCGATCGATTTAAATGGATAAAAGCGAGTACTTTTACGTGATTTTTGTCTCGTTCTCGTAGTCGGAAGTTTGCTGTTTTTGGTCATGATATGAAAATGTAAACCACGTTGAAAGTTTCACTTTGTCGACTGCCGTTTACAGTGTGAAAATTACGTCTTCTCAGATTCAATCAAACTGTTAATGCCTTTTTTTTTTTATTCAACCCATTTCTCGAATCTTAAATTGGTAAAAATCCCAAAGAGCTAGGTTTTACACTACTGTAGTACGGTGAAGTCTGATTTGAAAAATGATTATTCTGTACAACACCTACCTTAAAAATACGTCATTATGCATTAGGTTAAAAGTTGCCTCTTAAAACACTGGTACTTTTAAAGTATATCTTGCATAAAACGTTGTATGCAGAACGCGTTAAAAGTGAGCAGTGGTCACGTTAGTGAAATAATCACTCACTTTTAAAACTTGCTGAATAATGTACTATTATGTACTTCATGGATTTGATGCTCACTTCATATTGACCAAGTGAGACTTTTTCACAAGAGACGCAAACATTTCAAGTTGAAAACGAGGCCAATCAGATTTGAGGGGGTGCGCTGAAATGATGTACATCAGCCGAAATCCAAAATTGGAGATCAAACGAAAATGAGCATCAGGAGCCACTAGCGCTCCCACTGGTAACCTAATAACCACACTCACTATCCTACACTACCTAACAATCGATAGTTCGGAAGCCCACAGAAAATAATGAGATCCTATTCACTCCTTCAGTTCAAAGACGTTTATACTACCACACTACATACCTAACTTCCTATACTACCATAGTAAAATAAGTGTATCCAAACTTTGTGCGAATGTTGCATAAGCATTTGCCAGTCACCAGTATATTTTTCCCATTTAAAATACACAGTGAATTTCGCGTAGAGGTGCCGGCGTTCAAATGAAAAAAAAAAAAAATTGGAGTGCAGCATATTGTTTTTTTTTTATATTTTCCTGCTCCCAAGATATGAATGCATGGTCTGTCCAATTTTCAGATAGTTTTACCCAGGCAAAATATAATAAGCGCGACTTAAAAATAACCAATTTCCCATTTAAAATGCATTGGAGCCGATTTTCTATACCGGTGACGCTAGCAGATGGGATACCAAAACGCGGGGTGGATGAGAAGGGTTAAAACAATTAGCAGCAGGGATGGCAAACGAAACGAAATAACGAAACGAAAAAAAAAGGTTTCGTTTGCCATCCCTAGTTTTCTGATTTGTGATTTTTAGGATCGGCTACTAGTAGCCGAGCCTACTGCAACCACTTTCTAGGGTCGGGTACTAGTAGCGGAGCCTACTGTAATCGAAATTTCATTTCTTTTCCCGAGTGAGTTCAGTAAATAGCAGGGATGGCAAACAAACGAAACGAAAAAATAATGATTGATTTTTGTCAAAAATATTGAAACGAAATAACGAAACGAAAAAAAAAAAAAACGGTTCTGTTTGCCATCCCTGATTAGCAGGCTGAAGTTAGGTATCTAGTGTAGTAGTATACATCTTTGCTTCAGTTGAGCGGTAACTCATGAACTACAGATTTTCTGAATACCGACGCGACATTAGTTATCGGGAGCTACTAGCGCTCCCACTGGTAACCTAACCACACTCACTCTCCTAAACTACCTAACAATCTATAGTTTGGAAGCCCTAAAAAAATAATGAGATCCTATTCACAGCTTCAGTTGAGCCTTGAGCGATAACTCACGAACTACAGATTTTCCGAATACCGACGCGACATTAAACCAATTTAATAAGTGAAAATTCAAGTATTTTTGAGTTTTTCTTAGCATTAAATCGATAACGAGTAGAGTAAGAGCGATAAACTTATCAAGTTTTTCGTCCAACTTAAAAGTAATGGCAGTGCTTGTGTTGTTTGCTATCACGAAAAATGCAGCGTGTTACCTGCGACAGAAGGGAGAATTCACGGCCCAAAACGAATTCTAGAATGCTGATTGAAGAAAATTCCGAAGAAAACCAAAGAGGTAGAGATGAAACAGCACCCAAAGGTAGGAGAAAACTGAAAAAGTCGAACACTTATACACCATACAGGGTTAAGACCTCCACACCATCTGATAAAAATTGAGATGATAATGGTCACCATTGAACCAGACGAAACCGTTTTGAGGATTTCAACTCTGGAAATGGAGAGTCGAATGGTAGAGTACGACTATCTGAAAACGATGATGAAAATGACGCACTGAATGTAAACCATGGCAATCTGGACTTGGAAAGCGGTGGGAAACGTGCATCTTATAAACGTCCACACAAGAACGATAGTAATGAGGAAGATCTAAAAACTGATGAGTCGGCTGTGGATGATAGTAATGACAGTAACGAAAATAATAACGATAATTACGTTCAAAATAACGATTATAATTCTAACAATTTTGGTACCAATAATACAAACAGGTCTCAATATTATTCAGAACAATTCATGAATTTGATGATTTTGTCAGCAGTATCCTCTGCAATTGATAGAATAGCAGACAGGTTTGAAGTCAACCAGTCAAGAACAGCATCAAACATGACTCAGGTACACACACAAAATGCTGGTTTCACTTTCCCACCATGGTCAAAGAAGGATAAACTCCATCACAGAAAACAGTAGAAACTGAGGAGAAAGAGAGTTGAACTTGACTTAAAAGGTCTTGGTCTCTGGGAATGTATCAAAAGTCCAATAGGAGACCAATCATGGGATGAAAAGAAAAGATCAAAGATGCTGGCAAGAGCGCAAACGTATCTTAATGCTGCAATCAGTAAAAATATTGAAGCTAGTATGTTGGACTCTGTAAGTCCCTGCAAATCATTTAAGATAATATCGCACAACTATGGTGAAAATGAAACATACAACCGTCTGGACCTCTGGAATCGAATTCTGAATTTGAAATTCAAGTTGGGCTGACAACAACAGCGATACGTTAATGACTTCATGGTGATAGTAATGGCAGCAAAAGTTGCAGATATGCCATTGTCTGAAGGGATGCAGCGAATGATCTTTTTAGCGCAGCTAGAGTGTATCAACAAGTTAGGGCATCCGTTGCATACATACTATACTCAGATGGCAACAGCAGCAAAAGAAAACAAAACAGTAGAGTTTTGTATTCAATAGTTTCTTGGCCTTAACTTACTGGCAAAACCTAACAGTAAGTCAGAAAAAGAAAATGATATAATTGATAATACTGTTTTGGAAACAAATGATTACAGAGATGATAATAATATTAATGATAATATAAAATAGTAGTAGCGATAAGTTAGATTTAGAAACAATGAACAATTTTACTGGTAAAGTTGTTACATCATTTTTTGATGAATATTACTATCCAAAATCAGTCATATTTGCCCCTGATGAAGTATTCAGGGACTAAAATGAAACAATCACCTGTAAAAAGAGTAACAATAATAAGATATAGGATAACAAAAGTAACAATGATGATAGCAATAAAGATAATAAAATAGTGAATATGGTAACAAAATTTACAGATAACAATAAAAAGTCACAGTTAAGCAGAAATAATCTGCCTTAAGACAAGCAAAAGTTTGAAAAGAAGAAGTTTGGTCAGGGTTTCAGAATGCAGAATGAGAATGCGTCTCAAGGTTCAAACCAGTTAGATCAAAACCAGAAAAAGAAGTTTTGTCCAAATGATGGTCAACAAAATAAACCTAGTACTTCAAAGGACCAATACAATAAGATAATCCATCAACAATCCAATGCACTAGATGGTTGCTACCATTTAAACAGAGTGTTGGTAATACTAGGTGAATGCCCAAACTATGGTTGTCATAATGGGACCACAAAGACCTAGTCAGCAAAGGAACAAAGAAGGAATCAATGTACTAACTGCGGGCAATACATGCACACTGTGCTCAATTGCCCAAACCCAGGAAAACAGTGCTACCAATGTTGCAGTTTTGGACATGTGTATACAGTGTCCATTCTTTACCAATGATAAAAGTAAGTCATCAATTTTTAATAATAATTTTACTAGATATACAACATTTGCAATTGACTCTGCTTCAAATGCACATGTTACAAATGATAGAGAATCACTCATTGAGTATAAAGAGTTCAAAACTCCAAAAGTAATTAAGTTCAATCCCAATAAAAAGGAATGAATTACTGATTCTTTTGCAGTTGGACGTTTACCAATATTATTAAAGCTTAAGAAAAGCAAAACTATTGCAATACTAAATAAAGAGTATTATTCACCAAACTCTGAGGTGAAAATAATATCGGCAAATAAATTTAACTTACAATTTAAGACATTAATAATGCTAAATACTAGAAGTGGTTCAATTTTTGCTAGAAAAATAAACTCAAAACTGGCTAATCTCGAGACACTTAATAGGTTATACATGTTGCATGGAAAAACGATTTCAGGTAATAATACTAATGATAGTAATACTTATAATGATAATACTAAATTAGATATTAGATTAAATCCAAAGTTATCTGTGCAACACCTACAGATAGGAATTAATTTTACAAAATTAGAGGTAGAGAGTATAAATGATAATGATTCTAACGACTCTTAAGTAATAATGATAACAATGAAAACACAAATAAGAAAATGACTAAAGAAAAGACTTTAAAACATAAGCAAAAGAAAATTTCCCCCAAAAGAATTTGATAAATTAATGATTGAAAGAAACACAACTATGTCATAGGCGTCTTCCATCTTGCTCATGCCTCAGCCCCTTTTGTATATAAAAATTCAAAGGTAACTGTAGGTATGAAGAAAGTACTAAGTGAGAATAGAGACCACTGCTATGAAGTTTGTACACTGGCAAAATTTGTAAGAAAGAAGTTTGACAAGTTAAGAGAAAGAGCAAAAAGAGTTGGTCAAATTCTCCACGTAGACTTGATTGGACCAATAAAGCCTAAAACTTTTCATACAAAAAATAGGTATGTTTTAATAGTACTAGATACCTACAGACTTTTGTAATAAAAACTAATGAAGAAACGACCACAATAATATATGAGGCAATGAGAGTAATACAAGCTCAATTTCCTAGACCTGGATATTTTCAAAAAGTAAGGTCTGATAAAGGTGGTGAATTTGAGGCTGATACCTATCGAGAAGTATTGAAAAAGTATGGGGCAGAACCCGAATATGCGGAAACGGCTGTGCATGAGCACAACGGAACTGCAGAGTGTATGATAAGAACGTTAAAATATAGATTAAGAGTGTTATTATTCGAATCTGGCTTTCCAGCATACATGTGGGGACAGTTGATTGACACTACTACATGGATAATATACAATAGAACTGTTCATACCAGTGTCAATTATCTGACGCTATATGAAAAATACTTTTTGAAACTTCCATGGATAGATTATGCTAAGATTATCGGATTTAGAGTATATGTCTATCATAACAATGTGGTATGTGGCCACAAATTAGAACCAAGAATCGATATTCAGTACTTAGTAGGTTATATAAGTACAGGGTATAAAACATTTGATCCTGTTTCATAGAAGACAACCAAACAATGTATCGTAAAAATAGATGAAAAAATCTCATATAAAGATGATTTTCCTCAAAACCCTGAGTTGAGTAATTTTTACTTTCTAGAGAGAGAAACAAACACCAAAACAATCAACGATATAAAGTCAACACCTGCTGAAACTGGAGGTGGTTTGTTGGAAATACCTCCAGCAAACTGGAGGGGGTGGTGTTGACAAGGTTAAACGAATCAGAAAGAGGAAGATAAAAGACCCAATACAGTCAACGATAAAAACAAGATCTAGCATGAATACTAGAGGAAATAGGATTACTTATAAAGATCTAGTTAGGTTAAATCCTACGACAATAAACTTTACAGATATTGATAAGAAAGCAATCGGGGTTACAACTAACAAATGTAGTGCTAACAATAGGGAAAATATAGATTATGGTAACTTTGGAAAATATGATGAAGATATGTTTACTGAAACAGTGGTATTGGTCTTGTGTGAAGGAGCAATGAAGGACGTTGAATGGCGTGAAGCAATCCAGATTGTGATTGAAGCATGGATGAGATTAAATGTCTTTGAGACTGTACCAAAAAACTCATCTAACAAAAGCAGTTCCTGTTAAGTGGCTGTTAGTACTAAAAGACAATGGAAAGAAGAAAGCAAGATTAGTAGCAGTAGGTAACTTAGATAGTGAAAAATATACGAAAGGAGATAAGCACAAGCAGTCTCAAAATCCAAATGGACTAACTGTAAAGTGGTTCATAGCACACGCCATATGTAGAGGATGGGCACTTGAGCAAATGATATTGATGTCACATTCTTAAATGGTACTATTGATAGGGGAAAATTCATACAAATACCCAAGGGTTTGGACAGTGACAATTGAACTCAGGTGGGTCGTCTAAATCATCCTCTCTATGGTTTGGCAACTGCACCAATATGTTGGTACAAAACAATAACAAAATTTCTGTTTGAAAATAATTTTGAATGATCTCCAAGAGAGGAATGTATATTTGGGAAACAAGTCTCAAAAACAATAACAATTTTAGTTTTGGTATATGTAGACGATATTTTAATATCAAGTAGTTCAGATAGGGCTATTGACGAACCTATTGAAAGTCTGGAATTGAAGTTTCAGCTGAATAAGTTTGGAGTTTCCTAAGAAATTTATAGGAATCGAGATTGAGAGCCTGATGGAATCATCTATCTTCTTAAATCAGGCCAGCTCGATTGAATCCATTCTAAAAGAATTTCCATTCAACGATAACTTTGGACCAATCACTCAAATGCAACCACCTAATGAGTGGAGGGTAGATCCTACTAAAAAGATTCACATATACCCATATAGAAAGCAGGGATGGCAAACGAAACGAAACGAAATAACGAAACAACGAAATAACGATTGATTTTTGTCTAAAATATTGAAACAAAATAACAAAACGAAAAAAAAAAAGTTTCCTTTGCCATCCCTAGTTTTCTGATTTGTGAATTTCAGGATCGGCTACTAGTAGCCTAGCCTATTGCAACCACTTTCTAGGGTCGGGTACTAGTAGCCGAGCCTACTGTATTCGAAATTTCATTTCTTTTACCGGGTGAGTTGAGTCAGGGTGAGTTCAGTAAATAGCAGGGATGGAAAACAAACGAAACGAAATAACGATTGATTTTTGCCAAAAATATTGAAACGAAATAACGAAACGAAAAAAACAAAACGGTTTCCTTTGCCATCCCTGATAGAAAGGTCATTGGGTCATTGTTGTATCTATCGAATACTACACGAATTGATATAGCGCACAGCATTGCGTTTTTAGCAAGGGCTCAGATAGATCCACAGTCAGTGCACCATAAAGTGATTGGTCATCTGCTGTCATACCTGAATGCTAATAAATGTGTAGGACTTGTTTATCATAGGAACTTAACGAATAAGTCAAAGATAGAATTATATGCTGATGCTGATTTTGGTGGTGATGAGAGCCGTAAATCTACGTCAGGATATACAGGGTTAGTCAGTTTAAAACGCAGCATAGGAAAATCCCGTTCGCTGCGTGTTAATGTGACTAGACCGACGCGGTGCGTACACTCGTATTATGATAAGCCAATGCAACAACGGAACTGCTTAGTCAGTTTAAAACGCAGCATGAAAAATCTTGTTTACAAGTGAAGCGTACTCGGTGCATCTCTTATTTTTTTTCAACAATGAATTAGTGAAGCGTACTCGGTGCGTTTTTTATTCAATAATCTTCGGGGGAAATCTCCAATAATTTTCGAAGAATTTCATCGAAAATCTTTGGGAAAATCTTCCAATGATTTTCGAGGAATTTCACTGGAAATTTTCGGAAACAAATTCCGGTAATTTTCGATACAACTAACCTCCAGGAAAAATATTCTCTGAAGAGATGCATCGAAAATCTTCAGGAATAATTTTCGATGATCATTAAGGAATTTCATGAGAAATTTTTTGGAAAAAAAATTCCAATAATGTCCGAAGAATCTCACTGGAAATCTGTAGAGAAATTCGGGAAAAATCCCGGATGATTTTCAAAGGAATTTCATCAGAGATGGAAAGAAAACCTGAAAATTTCCAAAGAATTTTATCGGAAATCTTCTGAGAAAATCTCCAATATTTTCCAACAAAAGCTACTTTCTGAAAAATCTCCCAATAACTTTGGAAGTATTTCAAAGGAAATAATTCGGAGGGAGGACTCCGTCAGTTCTTGAACAATAATAAAAAATCTCCCGCAGAATTTCTTCGGAAATCTTTTGAGAGACTTTTCAATATTTTCCAACAAGAAATTACTTCGAGAAAATTTCCCGACAACGTTGGAAGTATTTCATAATGAAATATTGGGCGGTGGGTGGGGGGAGGAACTCTGTCAGTTTTTGAAACATTTAATCGAAAATCTTCAGGAAGATTTTCGAGAAATTTCATCCGAAACTTCGGGGAAAATCTCTTAATGATTTTTACAAAATTTCAGCAGAAATTTTTGCTGAAGAAATTCGATAATGTCCCAAGAATTTGCATTGGAAAATTTTCAATCAAAGAATTTCTTGGCCAATTTTCGAAAAGATTCCCATGACTGTTGAAAAACATCTCCGATAATTTCCAAAGGAACTTATCGAAAATCTTCAGAAAAAATTTCCAATGTTTTCCGAAGAAATTCTTTAAAACTCTTCGGGGGAGTTTTCCGATAATTTTTGAAGAATTTCAGAAGAAATATCCGGGAAAAATCTCCGGTGGAATTTTAAACTGCATAACCATGCAGAAATTATCAAAACTGTTTCTAAAAATTCTGATTTTTTCCGAAGATTTTGATAAAATTCTCTACAAACCATCGCGGCTTTTTCCCTCGAATATTTCCTAGAAAATTCTTCAAAAATTATCGGGAAATTTTCTCGACGAATTTTATAATGTTACTTTTTGGAAAACATTGGAAATTTCTTCTGAAGATTTCTGATAAGATTCTTCAGAAATTATCGTGTTTTTTTCTCTCAAAAATTTTCGATAAAATTCTTTAGATGTCATTGGAGAATTTTCCCGGAGATGTTCTCTGTAGATTTTCGATGAAATTCTTCGGAGAACATTTTACCTGTAGATTGCCGATAAAATTCTTCAAAATCTGCCGGAGTTTTCCCATGAATATTACCTGTGAAATTCTTAAGAATGAACGGAAAACTCCCCGGAAGATTTTGAAATAGTTCTTTAAAAAACAGAGATTTTTCGGAAATTATTCCAAAAATTTTCGATAAAATTCCTTAGAAGTCATCGGAGAATTTTCCCGAACATTTTTCCTGAAGATTTTCGATGAAATTCCTCAAAAACCACCGGAGTTCCCCCCCCCCACCCGGATATTTCCTAATCGGAACATTTTCCCGAAGAATTTTAATGAAATTCATTGGAAAACATTGAAAATTTTTTCTAAAGACTTCCGTTGAGATTCTTCGGAAATTATCGGATTTTGTTTCTTCAAAAATTGTTGATGAAATTTTTCGAAAATCATCGGACACTTTCCCCCCATCCCCGAGAATTATTTTATCCTTTTGAAAGAATGAGAAACGCACCGAGCACGCTTTAAGACGCCGTGAACGAGATTTTTCATGCTGCGTTTTAAACTGACTAAGCAGTTCCGTCGTTGCATTGGCTTATCATAATACGAGTGTACGCACCGCGTCGGTCTAGTCACATTAACACGCAGCGAACGGGATTTTCCTATGCTGCGTTTTAAACTGACTAACCCTGTATATTAAGATACCATGATTTCATTATTCAGTGGTCATCGAAGCTGCAAGCCACCGTAGCGGGAAGTTTGTCCGAAGCTGAGATGAGGGCCCTGTAGACGGTTAAAATGGTAATAGCTGATCAGAGGGGTGGGATTCCAAACCCCGAAAATAAGACGGAAAGAGAAATGGGAGAATTTTACGCCCCTAACGTCGCACGTCCGTACCAGTAGGCTGAAGCTAAAAGTAGCTCGCCCTGCACGATATTAACTGTGCGTGAGTTCAAAGAGCGCCGCGACGCTCGAACTATTACTCGGTTAAGTTCGTCGTAACAACGACGCCAAAATCAAGATTGCACCTTCCGCCGTATAATAATCAAAAGATAACGGTATGAAAGCTGCGATTTATTGATAACCTTCACGAGAATATAAACGTATTGCTCGCTAGTTTATCTGCGAGTACCTAAAGTACATCGCAACCGTTAACACTCCCCCCGGGTGAAACCAGGGGTTTCACAAGAGAAAATTAGCCTAAACAATCTTAAAATTAGATAACAACTTCAAAAAAATGAAAAACTATATACATATACACAAAAATAAATAAATTACTCAGACTAGATGATTTTTCATTGATTTAACTGCAGCTTCCCACAGGACTTTTCCTATGAATAAGTCTGTTTTCGCATAAGGCTGATAATTCTTTGGGAAACCAGTCGCCTGCGCTATATGGAGCACTGCGTTGACAGCCGCTTTCCGAGCTGCCAACATGTCGACGGCACCACTTTTCTTCCGGAACAATCGAAAAATCGACGAAAATGTCGATATTAACCTTTCATAAGAAGAGAAGGAATTGATCACCGTTATAAACGGTATCGGTTTTTCTATAACGATGCTTCTACATGATATCTCAGTATTGTAGTCAATCGGTGGCGAAGCTAACACTGTCTTTTCGTGGAACGCGGGTATGCATAACAGGAACTCAGGCCGTGAAAGCCATAGATTGGACTTCAATAGTTTATCAACAGCCAGACCGCGTGTGCCTAAGTCGGCTGGATTCTCGGCTGTGCCGACGTAAAACCAGTGACTACTTGGAATAAGCTCGGTCACTTTTTTCATTCGGTTTTTTACGAATACTTTCCACGGTTTTGCTGGTTCCGTGATCCAACATAAGGTAACTTGGGAATCTGAGAAACAGTAAACGTTTGAGATGTCGATATTCAATTCGAGCCTCACGCGAATGATGAGTTCTGATAACAGTACAGCTGCTTGCAATTCTAGTTTGGGTATTGTAAGCTCTTTCAGTGGGGCTACTCGAGTTTTGGCGCAGATGTGGTAAGTGTCGACGATTCCTGACTCATCGATTGCCCTGCTGTACACTGCTGCACAATATGCTCGCTCGCTGGCATCACAAAACCCAACAAGCTGGACTCCCACATGCTGTAGTAGCGACCATCTGCGTCTGATTCGGAACTCGGACAGCTGGTTGAGCTCTGTTCTATATGCTCGATAAGCTTCGGCTAGCTCGAGGGACACAGTCTCATCCCAACCCAGTTGTTCTCTCCAGACACGTTGCAACAGCAATTTTGCTCGAACTGTGATCGATGCTATAAATTCGAGCGGGTCAAAAATTCGAGCTACATCAGAAAGCAATTCTCACTTTGTTATCTCTTGGTTTGGATTCAAAATGCAGGCGGCTACTTTCACACGGAACACATCTTCTGTTGGATCCCAGATCAATCCAAGAATGGACACGGTAGTTTGGGACGAGTGAAGTTCCAATGGTTTACTGGCTACAAGAGCGGGATCGAGAGTGCTTATGAGCTCTACTGAGTTGCTCATGTACTTTCGGAGCGGGAATCCGGCACCTAATAAAGTCCGGTGTATTTTGGTTTGTAGCTGTTTTGCTTCTTCTAAGGAACTGCAGCTACATATCCAATCATCCATGTAAAAATCTCGGTGGATGGAGCTTGCAGCCATGGGATGACTGTCTTCTATTTGTCGAGCTAGGACGTCTAAACATTTGGTTGCTAAAAAGGAAGCGGGTACGGTACCATATGTAACTGTGTTGAGCCAGTATTTGACTATATCAGATTTGGTAGTTTCTCGCCAGAGTATCTGTTGCAAGTCGCGATCACTTTCGTCAATTAGTACGTGCCGATACATTTTTTCTATGTCGGCGCAGATGGTTACAGGATGCCTACGGAATCGGATCAATATATCTAGCAGCTCCGATTGGATGTTGGGTCTAGTCATACAAGCTTTGTTCAGAGAAATCCCTGAATGGTCTTTCGCAGTTGCATTGAAAACAACGCGTAGCTTCGTAGTTGTACTTTCCAGTCATACAACTGCGCGATGAGGGATATAATAAGAGCGTTTCTGCATTTCATCTATAGGTACTCTGGACATACGTCCCAGCGCTTCATATTCACGCATGAATTCGACATACATGGCACAGGTAGTAAGGTCCAATGACCTTTCAACTTTCAACAAGCTGCTACCGCTCTATTTCGGTTTTCAGTAATTTCTTCCCGGTCCACTTTCAAGGGCATACGAACGATAAACCGCCTGGTATTAGAGCGGCGGTAAGTTTCTTCAAAGAACTCATTGCACAAATTGTGCTCGTGGCCAATTGGCCCGGTGGGAATTGCCTCCTCAACCTCCCAGAATTTGCGCAACTGATCGTCTATGCAGGTGGCAGCATTGGTATAGGTTATCAGGTTAGAGGCTTGTTCAGCGCGGGTATTCTGGACAGCACCGGTGATGGTCCAGCCGAAGAGAGTATTTCTCATGACGACGGTTCCAATCTGGCGGGTTTGGTTCGATATGCATTTTTCGTAATACTCGGCACCAATGACCATGTCCACATTTGGCACCTGGACTACCGGGTACTCGAAGGCTTTGTCGGCTAAATCATACTGGCTAAACCTTTCAAATAAGGCTTCAGACGATAGATCCCAGACGGCGTATGATAAGGATTTTGCGGGCACTACGTCCGCCTGGATGTCCATCTCGGTTTCTCCATAATGCGACTTCAATGTAAGTGAGCAAAGAAACTCGGTAAATATCGGATCGTTTCCGATGCCCTTGACAGATGTCTTATACACTGCGCGGGTGGTCGGTAATTTAAATTTCTTGACAGCAGCTTCGGAAATTAGGGTTGGTTGGGAACCACTATCAAGCAGGAGGCGGATTGTGCCAGAGGCGTTTCCGGAATGGAATTTGACAAGAGCTGTCGGCAATAATAGCGTCTTACGATGGGAAGATGACAACATGCAGGTTTGGCTTGCTGCAAGGTCTAGGGTTGGTTTTGAGCTCGCACTTGGCTCATGGTTAATCGGTTTTGAGCCCGCACTTGGCTCACGGTTAGTCAGGTTTGAGCACACACTTGGCTCGGATCCAATCGGCTTATCAAAATGGAGGAGGGTATTGTGCTTATTATTGCACATTTTACAGGGTTTCTTCTTGCAATCAAATGCTCGATGGTTTGCACTAAAACAGTTACTACAGAGCTTATTCTTCTTGATGATCTCGTATCTTTCGCGGGGGGCTCGCCTGGAAAACTCTTTGCACTCAATTAACAAATGCGGCGCGTTACATACGTAACAATTCAATTTGGATGTGCTGAACGACGTCATCTTCTGGTATTTGGGCTTCGCATTTTGGTTGTTTTTGGTGACTGTTTGTTCGGCCATACTGGCATCCGCATTTGATGCTCGTATTTGGATGAACTTGCGTAGCGATTCGTAATCAGGGAACGTGCTGTTATCGGTGATCGTGTGCTCGAAATCTCTCTTTGTGGTCTTGTCGAGCTTAGAGAGGACAAAAAAGGCAAATATCTGAGACCAATGCTCAGTTGGCATACCGCACAGCTTTAGGCCACGAATTGCGACGTCAACATCATGTAATAATGGCTTTAACCCTTCTTCGGACTCAACCTGTTTAAGATTATACAGATCCTGGAGGTGGGCGCGGATTATGATGCGGCGATTATCATAGTAGTCATTCAATCTATTCCAGGCTTCTATGTAACCGTCACCAGATAATTCGATATCAGTGCAAACTTTGGCAGCTTCCCCGACTAAGGAATTCTTTAGATAATAAAGCTTTGTAACATTCGCAAGGTCAGGGTTGTCATGAACCAGGTTAGAAAACAACCCACGGAAGTCTTAAGAATTTTTTCAAATCTCTATTAAATTCGGGTAATTCAATTTTCGGATATTTCGCTGGGGCAGAACTGGTTTCACGGAATGTGCCATTCAGCAAGGATCCACGACTCAGTTCTGAACGGGATTCTGTCGCTTCTAAGGTCTCATTGATCTTAGCAAGCGTTGTAACTGCATGCCATCGGATATTTTCTGTCTCTTTTTGCAAGACTTCCTCTTCTTTTGAAGCTTTTTCTTCATCTTTCTGGTCTATGTGATCTAGTAGGGAGAGATGATATTCTCTAACCTTCTGCAATGCTTCTTTTAACTCGTCTCAAAGAATCTTCAACTGGCTGCAAACCGATGAGGTGATCTCTTCTTTCGTCCATGTGACAAAGGCATCTCTAGTTCTCAATACATTTCTTTTCCAAAACCGGTAATTTTAAAGCACGGATGCTTTCTGATCAGCCATTTTAAACCAAGGGAGGTTCTAGGTATCAGGCGCGGAGGACCAAAAAATGTAGACGGTTAAAATGGTAATAGCTGATCAGAGGGGTGGGATTCCAAACCCCAAAAATAAGATGGAAAGAGAAACGGGAGAATTTTACGCCCCTAACGTCGCACGTCCGTACCAGTAGGCTGAAGCTAAAAGTAGCTCGCCCTGCACGATACTAACTGTGCGTGAGTTCAAAGAGCACCGCGACGCTCGAACTATTACTCGGTTAAGTTCGTCGTAACAACAACGCCAAAATCAAGATTGCACCTTCCGCTGTATAATAATCAAAAGATAACGGTATGAAAGCTGCGATTTATTGATAACCTTCACGAGAATATAAACGTATTGCTCGCTAGTTTATCTGCGAGTACCTAAAGTACATCGCAACTGTTAACAGGCCCTAACAGAAGGAATACGTGATGCATTATTCATTGTCAGACTGCAAGAGGATCTGATGGGCGTCTCTGAAATCCCCATCTACGGCTACGAGGACAATAAGGCTACATATGAACGATGTGTATCAAGAGTATCTGCCAGTCGGCTTAAACATGTGGAGACAATTTACTTTAAGGTACAAGAGTACATTGACAATAACGTGATAAGTCTAAAACTGATTGGTACTTTAGAACTTGCAGACATTCTTACAAAAATGGTAACTATATCTGTCTTTCTGCAGTTGAAAAGAAATATTATGTACAATAAAGATAGTGAAAACTAGCGATATTAATGATAAGTAACGACTTGGTTTAATGAAACATAACGAATTATTTTAGGGAGATTTGAAGCACCTCTAAACTCAAACCCATCTCGCGCATGATCAACAAATGGGGATACCAGGACGACTATTATATTGACTCCACCATTACATACAAGAAACGGTCATTGGAGGAAAAATGCACATTTACATTTAAGTGATAACATTACCTATAGATCTCTTTCCGATGTCTATGATAAGGTTAGTATTATTTTTTTAAACTGACTCTAATGTGATAAACCTGTGATTGTTGCGAATCTCACTGTTATCTGTTATCATTTCTTTTATTAATTTTTTTTTTGTTTTCCTCTTTCTAATTATTAGATCTAAGTGGGATCGCACACATAAGCAATAAGCAACTAGCAATAAAGTGATGGCAATATCACTCGGCAATATTGCTTAGGAAAGTGCGCATACTGGAGCAATATGTTGCCGGTGATGTGCGCAACTCGTCGTCGGCGTTAAGTATCGTCAGTACTACAGTTTCCTTGCGAATGAAATGTCCTAAGATGAAGAAGTGTGTATTATGTATTGGTGGTTGAAGCAGCAGAGAAATCGACGAAAAAGGCGAAGTTGTTGGAAGCGTCCTTGTCCCAGCAATCTTATGGTCCATAGTGCTTATGTTTGCGCCGCCGAAATGATTTTACACGATTCAGAATTTCAAAATTGTTATAGAATGTCCCCAGAGACATTTAAATTACTGGTGACGTACGTTGGACCAGCCATTCAGAGAGAAGACACAAATTGGCGTGAGTCAGTTGGCGTGGAAGAAAGACTCCTGATAACTTTAAAGTAAGTCTGTATTTGGAATAGAAATCAATAATACTTAAACATTAAGGACTAGAATACATATTCGAGTAGTTTACTGGACTGAAATAGCCAGTTTGGGAACCAGAGCTGAAATAGTCAGTTTGGGAATCAGAGGACTCTTGGAAAGGAGGGGTAGATGAATCAAATGGCATCAAAGAAGGACCAGGGCAAGTAAATGCAATTTTAGTATCGTGCTGTGAAGGACCTGATGGAGAGGGTGTCATAGGTGAGAGAATATTTACGTTTGAGGATGAATATGAGCTTATGTCTGAGGAGAGAGGACGTGGCAGTGTTACAATCTTATCAATTAAAAGAAGAACTTCTCGTTTGAACGACCGTTTCTGTGAAGCATCCATGGAGTTTACATCTGGCAGTATACTTCTGAAAAAAGCCATGTCTGGATCTTCATGCAAATCCTTCTTCCTCTTCATGTACTCGATGAAGCATTTATCTGCATCACTTACAGGCGTTGCTGCAGCAGCTCGTTTTCGACGTGTGGTGTCATTCCGAATTTTCTGGACAGACTCAAGCCTTGCAGTAGCGATTAGTGGAGTAGACTGACTGCTCGGTACACCACCAGTAGAAGCTGTAGTTTCCGCCTCTGGTTCAGCCGGTTCATCCTCACTGTCTGAGTGACTGTGCTGGTTAGCGTCAGTGTTTTGCGCACTCATACTTGCAATATTATTGGCCTGTGGACTCGGCAAGTTTCCATATTGAGTGTGCGTGGATTTAACATAGGGCAATATAAATTTCATTACATCTTTCAGGTAATAGTCTTTCATATTCTTCTTTCTACCACTGCCCGATGGTGGTTTTTGAAGACTGCGAGAGGAAGCCGTTCTTAAATTCTTCCATTTATCTTTAGCCGCAGCAACTGTAGAAAAAAATGGGGGAAATGTATAATTATGTACATCTAATTTTTATTTTATTTTAATTTTTTTTCAAGACACTTTGCCACAGGATTGAGTTTTAAGTCATTAACTCATGAATTTCATCGCGGAGATACTACAATAGGGAAAATTGTATATGAATGTTCGACAGCTATTTGGCAAGAAGTGCAACCATTGTACATGCCTGTACCCACAGAAGAAGTGTGGAAGTCAATAGCGGACCGATCTTACGAGCTGTGGGATCTACCTCATTGCATAGGGAATATCAATGGGAAACATATACGCATTGCAAAACCACCTCACTCTGGCTCAGAGTATTTTAACTACAAGTCGTACTTTTCAATCGTATTACTAGCATGTTCTGATGCAGATGGTATCTTTACGACCATAGATGTGGGCGAACCAGGGCGATTCAGTGACGGTGCTGTATTTCGAACTTCGACTCTGGGACGTTTATTAGATCAATCGCAGCTGAATATTCCTGTACCAGTACCCATGCCAAATGACAATACTGACTTCCCATTTTTTTCGCAGAGACGAAGCGTTTCCTCTCAAAACTAATGTTATGCGACCGTACCCGCAAAGAGTGCTTGATAATCCGAAGAGAATTTTTAATGGTCGCTTATCACGGTCTTGTAAGTATTATCGGTTTTTCTATGTTATCTTCTTTTCACATTTGAACATGCCGGTTCGTTACCTGGTGTCGCAGTTGCTGCGAGTTGTACATAAGATATTACCGCCGACTTCAGTTACGTGATACGCTCTGACAAATACACATGAAGTACGACTCTCTCTCTTCTTGATTCGCGAAGTACTCATTGAACAAAGTGGCGACCAGTGACAGTGAAACATTTTTCAAATCGTATTTTTTCGAACTGCTGTTCAGTGTAGTGATTAGTAGAAAAAATGGCACCACCCAAATGTCAAGCGGAAGCCAAAATGCAACCGACCCGGCCATAAAGATTCGAACTGCCGCTCTACACACCAGGTAACCCTGACTTATAGTTTTTAACTTGTGAAATAATATTTGACGATTACGAAATAACGACGGAAAAAAAGCGTTTCTCCGCCATACTGCAACGGCTCGGAACTGACCAAATTACAATGCTGAAAGCATCATCCGTCAAAAGCCGGACAACCCTTACACGCAGGCAAAATCGCGACTCATTGCGGCGGATGGAAAATCTGCAGAAGAAAAGCTTAACGAACTTCTTCGCGGCGCAGACATACCGACTGGAACTAGACCCTGTATCATTCTTCAGAAGCTGCGGGCACTTGTCGGTGCAGACCCCGATGCTGACAGAATTGTACGACCAATTTGGCTCCAAAAATTACCACTACGCACACAAGAGGTACTGTCTGCTAATTCGACTGATCCTCTTGATAGTGTGTGTAAAACCGCCGATCGCCTACATGAGCTCCAGGAACGGAATGGCCTAAACATTCACGCAGTGACCACATCCAGCGCCGCCCATTCCGCCCGTCCGGAACTGACGAGTGCCTAACCACAGTGTTGCGCCTACTCACGTCTGAAATCGCGGCACTTCGAGCTGACAGGCGCGATCACCGCCCTCGCGAGCGCAGCCGCGACCACAGCCGCGACCGCAGCCGTGACCGCAGCTACTCGCGCCCGCGCTACTCATCACGCTCGCGCACACGATCCAAACTCCGGGACGTGAATTAAAACCCAAAGTTATTGACGGCCAATGCTGGTACCACTTCACATATGGCGATCGAGCGCGGAACTGCGCACCAGGCTGCAAACGGGCCGGACAGGGAAACGCCAACTGAAGGCAGAATGTGCGGCCACCCTGCTTCATCAATCTTGCGCTCGCCGCGTCTGTTTGTAAAAGCCAAGGAATTTACAGACCTTTTCCTTGCCGACACGGGCTCTGATGTTTCGGCGCTACCCCAAAACTGCGCCGGGAGTTTTGATTGCACACACAACTTTGATTTGTTTGCAATCAATGGCAGTTCCATAACGACGTATGGCACCAAGGACACCACCATTGACCTGGGCCTGACACGAAAATTCCGCTGGAATTTCACCATAGCGGACATCAAGCAGCCAATCCTGGGACCGACTTCTTAAAATACTACAACCTCCTTCCGATCTGACCAACAAACGACTCATCGACGGGCAGAACCTCTGCAGTACACCATGTGAACTTCGCAACTGTGCACAACCATCTATCTCGTCGATTCAAAAGTCCAAAGTGCAGGACGAACGATTGCTCCACCTTCTCGAGACTTATGATAACATCACAAAACCACCGCAGTACAAAGATGATATCCAACACAACATAGTATGTTATATTGAGACGACTGGTATGCCAACGTTTGAGAAGCCTCGCCGTTTGAGGCCTGATGTTGAAATTGAGGTAAGGAACGAATATAGGGAACAGCTCAAAACCGGGTTGGTCAGAATCTCGAAGTCGCAATGGGCCTCTGGCCTAATAGTTAAACGCGAAAAAAAAATAAGCTTCGATTGATTGGCGATTACCGGAAACTTAACTCGCAGACCATACCTGACCGCTACCCTATACCCGTCATTTACGACGCAATTAGTTTCCTTAAGAATAAATGTGTTTTTTCAAAAATTGATTTAGTAAGAGCTTTTCACAATATTCCAGTGTATGAGGCGCATGTAGAGAAACGGCGGTTGTCTCACCAGCAGGATTGTATGAGAATGTCAGAATGCCTTTCGGACTTAGAACCCCCCTCTGTGTTCCAAAGGTTCATGAACTCCGTACTTTCTGAACTGCCATTTTGTACTGTCTATATCGATGATATCCTGATCTTTCTGAGTCATTAAACGAGCATTATTCGCATATCAAAACTGTTTTTCAGAGGCTACACAAATTTGGCCTCGCGATTAATTTGAATAAATGCAGTTTTTGTGTTTCAGAATTAGATTTTCTAGGGTACCGTATAACCCCACAGGGGTTCACACCAACTGACAATCGAATAGCTTTCATAAAGAATGAAACCACCTACCAACATGACCACACTGCGTCGAACTCTCGGGCTCCTGAATTTTTATCGCCAATTCACCAAAAAAGCAGCAGAAACATTAGCGCCACTGCAAGACCTTTTGAAGGGGCACCCACGAAAAAATGACCACACAAAAATACGATGGACGCCGGAATTGAAAAAAAATTTCGAAGAAGCAAAAGCGGCTTTTGCTCAACACGTACAACTCAACTACCAGAAAAAGGACGCTGCACTCTACTTAACATGTGACGCATCAAAAACTGCAATCGGGGCAGTTTTGGAACAAGAAGGTGATGCGGGTAAGAGAGAACCACTGGGGTTTTTCTCAAGAAGCTGACCGAACGCGAGAAAAAATGGCCGGTCTACGACCTTGAACTTTTGGCAATTTACGCTGCTACAGAGCATTTTGAGCCACTGATAGCCGGATGGAACCTGACAATTGTGACAGACCACCGCCCTCTAACCTATCTTTTTACGACAAAGAAAAAAGATAAAATCGAAAGAAGATCACGATACGCTGAATACATCGGACAATTCAGCACAAAGATAGTTCCATTTGGCAGGCGCGACCACTTGGTGGCCGATGCACTCAGTAGGCCTGAAGGGGATGCGGAAATCTGTCAGATCAATGCAAAAATTTCGCTGCAAGTTATAGCGAGAGCGCAGAGTGAAGACGACGAAATACAGCGGTGGCGACGAGAAGGGCATCGAGACCAAATCCTTCGAGAAGTGAAAATTAGCAACAATGAGTTCCTGTTGTGTTCGAGATTTGGAGGAATCGATAGGCCAATGGTACCTGGAAAACTGCGCCAACAGATCTATGGACAGGTCCACAACATCGCCCATAATGGACTGAAAGCGACCCTATGACTAATCAGATCCAAATACTATTGGCCAAAGATGACGGCGGACATCAGGAGGTGGCATAAAACGTGCCCGCAGTGCCAACAAATTAAAGTAACACGTCACACAAACCCAGAGCAAGGCCAGTTCCCACAGTGCAACAAATTTGAGCATGTACACCTGGATTTAGTTGACCGATGAAGCCATCAAACGGGTACACTTATCTCTGCACCTTCATCGATCGGACGTCGAGGTGGATTGAGGCAGTCCCACTCAAAACCGTCACAGCTGAAGCAGTTGCCAAAGCTTTTTACATGCAATGGATAGCAAGGTATGGGACCCCGCTGAAAATAACAACTGACCGAGGACCTCAATTCAGATCTGAGCTTTTCTGTGAACTTGCAAGACTACTAGGGCGCGCAACATATTCAAACAACGGCCTACCACCCTCAAGCAAACGGCATGATCGAAAGAGTTCACCGAAGATTAAAGAACTATTGATTTGCCACGCAGCCAACTGGAGCACTTATTTGCCGTCCATACTTTTGGGATTGCGAGCAGCACCCCGGGACGAGTCAGGAAACTCGTGTGCAGAACTGGTTTTTGGCCAAGGACTGCGATTGCCAGGCGAAATGTATCAAACGTCGCAGACAGCTCAAGATACGACAGACTTTGTGAAGCAGCTGCGGAAGACGTTGCGCGACATAAAACCAGAGAGAATACAGGAGCGCCGAAATGGGAAAATTTTTGTACATCCCACCTCGCGACGTGTAAAAGAGTTTATGTACGAGTGGATAGAGTAAAAGCCTCCTTGGAGGCCCCATATCAAGGCCCCTACAAAGTCGTGAAAAGAAAAAAGCATTTCTACGAGCTTGAAATCGACGGGAAAAAGGATACAGTCAGTATATCGAGACTCAAACCGGCTTACGAACTTTGCGGCGACCACGACGAAATGGAGGAAAAACGCTGGAAAAACCTAGGTCGATTTTAAAGAAAACAGGTAACCCGCCCTCAATAGTAAGAGAGGGTCAAACTACTTTGAATACTAATCATAATTCTAAGCCGATCTTTATTAACGATGATTCTTACGAAAATCCTAATTTTCCTTTTAATCAGATGTTTGTCAGCGATCACCAGAGTGAGCAAAGAGAGAGTGAACAGTCGAGAGCATCCGTAACTATTGCTATCCCCGATTCCCCTCCTGCTAATCACGAACAACAAGGGCGAGGGTATCAAAATTTGAGACAGTCAAATCGAGTGAGAAAACCGCCTAGTAAATACAGAGATTTTATTACTTCTTAGGTATTTGTGTTTTTACCTCACGACTATTTTACGAATATTTATTTGTCTTTTTTTTTTTTTTTCATTATTTAGTACCAGCAAACGTAACTGTATGTGCATTTTCCATTTCGTTATTGTGTTCATCGGGTTCTACCTAATTTTGCTATGTATTTTTTTTTCACGAGAGTAACTAGTTGATCCTGCTATATCATTTACTTACTTGACTATGATTTTTGTGAATTTCGTGTAGATTAACTCGTCCATTAGGCTAAGTTTTTTCTTTTCCTTGCAACAAATTTTTATTGTATTTATGTATTACTTGATTTTTTTTCTTAGCTAGCTCCGCTACAAGGGGGGGGGGGATATTTTGTAACGTAATATCGGTTTTTCTATGTTATCTTCTTTTCACATTTGAACATGCCGGGTTCGTTACCTGGTGTCGCAGTTGCTGCGAGTTGTACATAAATATTACCGCCGACTTCAGTTACGTGATACGCTCTGACAAATACACATGAAGTACGACTCTCTCTCTCTTCTTGATTCGCGAAGTACTCATTGGAACAGTCTCGTCAGAATGTTGAATGTTCTTTTGGAATGTTCACTGCAAAATTTCAACTACTTGCAAGACCTATGCGCTGTCGTGTACGCTCAGGAATAGCTATAATTAAAGCTATTTGTGTATTGCACAACTTCATTAGAATGCGCGAAGGTAAATTTGCAACTCCACGACTACCAAAAGAACGTCACTATACATCAGACTCTGTACCATGTGGGAACACAATACAGCCCGCAAACGCTCAAGCGATTCGCGATCATCTTAAAGGATATTTCCTTGATAACCAAAATGCTGTTCCGTGGCAAGATCGTTTCGTGTATAATTAGTATTTGAAATAGATTATAAAACTGTACGTCTACTTCATGCATATAATTACTTCATTATAGATCTATACTACCGTATGTGTATAAAATTCTATAGTACAAACTACCTGTAATTTGCGTCTCGTGCTACCGCCGTCCATGCTTTATTCCAAATCGGTTTTCTTACTATGTTTGGGGTCTCTAAAATCCCAAATAGCCGCTCTTTCTCAATCTCCTGCACAAATCTCACAGTAGCCTCTTCCGTCGCCATGATTACAAATAATGAACAAAAACGGGTCAAGAATAAACACGAAAAAACGAATCAAGAGAATCAGCACTGCAATGTACCACGACAGACACAATACAAAGATTTTGGTGCATGCACGTGCTCGAGTGTTCGATCAGCTGACCGCAGAATCACGTTTATCGACGGCAATATATCACCAAGCGATCGCAGAACATATCGCTCGGTGATAATATTGCCGTGATATACAAACATTCGATATCGCGTTGCTCCAGTGTGCGATATCCTGTACATATGAATCTGTTTTGTTCATGAGGGATATGTTGCTTTATTGCTAGGTGATATAGCAACAGGCGATATTGCTTCAGTGTGCGATCCCGCTAAGACTTTAAGTTTGTTATGGAATGGTATTAGCATCATACCCCTCTAGGAAAAGATTGCGCCTATACAAAATACAGATCTTGTTGCGCTCAAACATAATGATTACGTTTCTAGTTATAAGTTTTTATTGCAACACTCAGTATAAATGAACTTTCTTAATTAGGCTGCGGAGGTCTGGTTGGCCCAGTGGATAGCGTGTTGGTCTCGGAATCCGGAGCTCCCGGATTCGATTCCACGTAGCAACTTGCTAGATTTCGACCTAGGCCGGTTTTTCGGCCAGAAGTGAAGAGGGCTAAGGCAGCCCTAGCAGCCTCCCCGACGTTTCTGAGGTAACGCTCGAAAGGGCGGATTCCAGAGCTCGGGTTGAGAGCAAATCAGAAAAGAAGGCTGCTCATAGAGAGTCATAAGCTATTGAATTTTTTTTTGTTTCTAACTGTACAGTCGAATTGTTATTGATTTGCGTTACATTTGTTTCGATATTGCCGAATTAAATTACGGACATATAATTATAATTGAAAAAACGTATTATTTAGTAACGATTGCGACACATAACGATACGGTTCTCATATTCTCCTAAAATATGTGTGGGACTCCATAGTAAAAGAACATTATCGAACATATAATCAATAGTTTCAAGATACTAAAAAAAAAAATCTATAGAACTATGTGCATAACATATTACAGGTATCAAATGTCTGAATGCAGCTGCAATTAGGGAAGGTAGAATTTTTTCCCCCATGAGCTCCTCGCTCGCTAGATACGGTCGTCTTAGTATGAACCCTGGCTGAGCAACTCTTCCACGCGGTAAGCTAGTAGCGTTTTAGTACGTCGAAAACTCACGGCTAGTCTGATAGTGTTAGGATAGGAAACGAAAATAACTATAGTTTCTTTTCTTTTCTTTTTTTTCCAGTCGGACACCAAAGTAAGTGTGGGAGGGGGTGTTATCGGGAGCCACTAGCGCTCCGATAACTCACAAACTACAGATTTCCCGAATACCGTCGCGACAAGTATTATCCTTGATTACTGATTATGATACAAAATATAAGATCCGGTAACTTCCATAAGATGGAAGATTTAACGTACGCAATTTTTATCATACAGAGGAAAAGTACACACATGACCACAAACATAAGTACCTTATACTGGCTGAGAGTCAAAGAGTCGCATGGGAAATTCAGCGTATTTACATTCGTATCATATCAAGTACTTACGATTATGTAAATAAGAGGCTACACGCTCCACATTCACGAAAAAAAGAAGAAAAAAAGTCGTAAGCAGAAGGAATAAAACGAGGTCCTCTGCCATTTGTCAGTTCAGCGTCTCTCCTTTGGTAACCTGAAATGTATCAATACCGCGTGAGCGTCAGGATTGTATCCATGTTTCCATTTGGATTTTTATATTAATTCATAATCACAATATACATTAGGATGAAATATAAAACCAAAAAAATGTTAGCGTAAATATGTACAACTAGGTAATAGAACTAATTTGCAGAGGAAGAGAAACGAAAAAATTATAAACCCCCCCCCCCCCCAAATATCTAGAGACATACTAACCATGCGCGGCACGTTTAAGCATGCGGTACGTAGGTTACACATCATAAACCACAAATTAAGGTTGCATTCTGTCAATTTTTTGTTCATTTTTTTAAACTGGTAAGGTATTTTGAAAATATTATGAAAAGAGGAGGAGGGAGGTTTACAAGTGTTGTGAATCGGCTGTCCGGCCCAGTTTGGAAGATAGAAGTACTTTCGCTGTATATACTTACAAATAACGATTACGCTATACGTACCCACGCTTCCAAATATTCAATTTTTCTCTCAAGTATAGTGAGTTTTTCGTTAAGAACAGCTATGCGAGATCTGCACGACATGTCTGTAATAAAAGAGAAATGCGAGGAGTAGTACGACGAAACCATCAGGTATTTATGTGACATCGAAAATGGACGGCGATAAAATTTTGTACACGAGATCGAACGAAAATGAAAGAAACAGAAAATCGATTACAGACGAAAAATTATTTTCGGCTATAAGTTGAACGAGATTCTTGCGCTTTGAATGAAACGTCGTTACTCTTCAATACCAACTCTTCGTCGAGCAATAATTCAAAATTGCCTAATATTTCGGCCGAAGGACATTTATTCCATCTTACATCGGGTACACCATCCGGAGGTAATACGATAGAAATAATGTTATCGATCAATTTGTATTTCAATATGCGATCGTTAACGGTCGTTGATGTCAGAGACGGCGACGCGTTCACTTCGATTAACCACGGTTTCAGCTGATTATCAACGATGATATCGTATCCGTAACATTCGAAGCAATGTCTGTCACTAGCCATTATGTAGGAAACTGATTTCAAGGAATGAACGATCAACCACTTAATATTCCTGAATAAATTTTCAGCGAGAATTTTCCCTCGAGTACATTCGATGTACAATTTCAGGTTCTGAATATTCAGTTTACCACCGTGCATATTATTGTACTCAAGACCGTGTTTTTGTACCGAAACATTAGTCAAATGAGCGTACATGTTATCCAGTTCTTGAATATTCGCCTCGTATTTGACAGTACAAAACCGACAGAAACCCAGTTTGAATAGGTAAGCTTTGAGCGGACGAAAAGACGTAACCAAAACATACAATCGTAAATCAAATTTTTTCCCACCAATCAACAACGGATTATCGATGTAACGAGAAATAACGTACGATTCTTTCACGACCGTTGGATTAAACGATGTTTTACTTTCACGAGACCAACGTTTTAGCTTGGATAATTTATTGATTAAAAAGATACCCGCTCCCTGAGACCTACTACAAGGTTTCATAATCCACGTACTATGCGGGTTTTTACGATATTCTTCAACAAACATGCTATAGTCCGACGGTAACACAAAAGTAACTGGTATGAAGTCCAAGTACAAATAGCGGCCGGGACCTTCACGTTCGGCCAGCACATTTCCTTCACGTTCTAGCTCTTTACGATATCGCTTAATATTTTTGATCAACAAATCTTTTCTCGTCAATTCATAATGGTTAGGGAAATGATTGATAATTTGATTATCATTCATCCTGTATCCACTGTCGATGCTAAATAAATTTCTACACGTTTGTATGCCGGCCCAGTAGAAGTTCCAGTCATCTTCGGGACCAACGTGCAACCATCCACGTTTCTCGAAATTGGTAACCAGCACCGATTTATCCAAGTCCGTGCAAAATGTAACCGGCATATTACGCACAACCTTTTTGTTACGACGCAACTTTATAAACGAAACAACGAAAAACACGTACCGAAAGAATTGAGAAAATCTGTTATTTTCTTAATACTTCCTGTGATCACTTCGATGTATTCTCGATTTGCCCAATCTTGCTGAATTTGTTTCTGAATCGCTTCCCGATGAACCGTTGCCATGACCAGTGATAGATTAGCAACAAACTGTGAACCAAAACGAAAGTTAGAGCCTTTTCAACAACAGCCGTGTTCCTAGCTTTCCACTTTCCGGCCGTTCCCATTGGGCTAGGGCACTAGGGCTTTAGACAATAGAGAATGGACCAATGTACTGGTAATAGTGATAAGAATTACACAGGTTTAAATAAGGTACTATAGTTTTCACACAGGTATACTGGACCGCCATTTTGATTCCCAAGTTAGTCAGAGCATCGTCGAACTAAGGATACTGTTAAGTGAATAATAAAGAGAGATTGATTTCTGTACAATTATATAATTACACATTTTGACACTGTACATTGTTTTAGTTTATAGATCATATTAACAGAACACAAGAGTACGAGAGTTAAACGAGAGCGCATAGTTCGGAAGGATTCGAATGTAACGGTTAGGAGGAAAGAAGGGAGGAAAGGATAAAGGAATAAAGGGAAGGACAAGGATAAAGGGTTTGGCGCGAATGCAGAGAAGCAGAGGTCAGTGCAGCCAGTTGGCCAGACACAGATGTCTATATATATATACCTAGATGAACATCTACGCATCACGGCTATGTAAAATATCTGTGCCAGGCGGTTGCATATCTGTTGCCTTGTAAGCAGGCAAAACATGAGTTCTGATAATATACGAATTCCCAATGATATATTGAGCAGGTAGGGGGCTAAAATTTGTTATTATTACATTCTACCCCAAATGAAGAGTTGCCCACTGCAAAGATAATTAGAATTAGTATTCTGTTAGTTAAGCCAACGGTTCAACCGTGCTGACGCGTTGTTTTTTGTTTGATTATTGGCAACCCTGCCGCATTTTGTTTTACTTTTTTTCGCTGTTTTTTTGGTGATGGCGGACTTCGTTTTTTTGTTATTCTAAAATAAACGTTTTCTTAAAAATGTGATCTCTTTAAATACCGATCAGTAGATTATTCTCACAGGTTTTGGGCCCAGGTCACGACTTGACCTACGCTGTGTCCTTAATGTAATTATCAACGTTCGCAGCTCTCGTACTTAATTTTTTAATGTTCGCGGCTTCGCAATCAAAAATCGTGCTGTAATCCTGAGGTATGGCGGCGAACAGTTCCAGTAATGATCGGCGTCGAATTCCTCTCTTTAACGGAGGAAACTATGACAACTGGTCTTTTCGAGTTAAATTAATGTTGGAGGAAGAAAAATTAATATCCTATATATCCAATCAAACAAGCAAAAAAAATCGAACCGATGAATGGATACATGAGGATTGTAAATGCCGACGCTTGATCGTGGAAACCATTGCTGATTCCCAGCTTGAAACTGTCAAGAATTCAATCACTGCTTTTGATATGTGGACGGCTCTTTCAAAATGCTTCAAACGGGAAAGTGAGGTAGTAATCTCCGTACTTAAAAAGAAATACGATGAAATTAAGTATGAAAAAGGCTCTCTGTCCGAACACATTAATAAATTTCGTGAGATTGTTCGACTGCTACAAGAGGCCTCAGTAACAATGGAAGATAAAGAAATTTCAAGAAAATTGTTATCTTCCTTGCCGTCAACTTATAAACCGGTTGCTGACATCCTAAGAATAACGAAGGCGCTCGATGACTTTGATGGAGTAGTGTCAACCCTACTTGATTTCGATCTTGAAACTGTGAAGTCTGACCCTGCTGAACCAAATAAAGTTGCAATGACTACGACTAATTCAAGTAATCAAACTGTTAACTGTAATCGTAATACTGCACGTGATTATAAGGTAATAATAATCGCGCTAAACGTAACTTTAATTCCAGTGGCAATCAGAATTCTAGTGATAAATCCGATGGTAAATCTAGTATTCGCTGCTTAAATTGTAATTTGCCTGTCATAAAATGAATGACTGTCGTAAGCCGAAAAATTTAGATAGATCGATTCTTTGTAATAAGTGTACGGCTTTGGTCATTTAGTTGCTGATTGTAAAAGTAAAATAGCGTTCAGCGCATCTACTCAAAGTAATTCTGTTAATCGTATTAACAAAAACGATGAAACTAACGTAACTCAATCCTTCCTTTTGTGTAATAACGTAAACAATGAAAACGAATCTAAAAATTTGAAGTTCGTTCTTGATTCAGGGGCATCCGATCACTTTTCCAAGGATAAAGCAATATTGTTGAATAACGTACGCAAATTGACTAATCCTTTATCGATTAATACAGCTAAAACAGGATCCAATATTAACGTAGATTGTGTTGGGGATATTCCCTGTAAATCGAACAATAACGTAAATTGTGTTGTTAATAACGCTATGTATGCATCTGATCTGAAACGTAATTTGTTATCGATTTCAAGAATGACCGATAATAATCTATTGGCACTTTTTGGTCAACAAACTGTAGAAATAATCAGATCATCTGACGAATTATTGTCTGAAATCGGAGAAATAATAAGAAAATTTAACGCTCGTGTTGCTACAGGTAATCGGTCTGGAAATATTTATGAGATGGATTTAACGTTAAATAATGAGAGTAATTTTGAGTGCAACTTTACTAATGTTGAAACTGTAAAACTCTGGCACTATCGACTTGCCCACCTTAATTATCGTTCGCTAAAATGGTGTTGTGATAACGGCTTAATTGATAATGTAAAAGTAGACTTGAATGACCAAGATTTTTGTGAACCATGTGTGTACGCGAAACAAAAACGTCTTCCTCATCCTGATAGTGACTTTGTATCGACACGTCCGCTTCAGTTAATTCATACTGATGTGTGTATGAGCACATCTGGATATACGTATAATGGATGTCGTTATTTCTTAACCTTTTTAGACGACTTCACTAACTTTGCTAACCGTATATTTGTTGAAATCGAAGAGTGAAGTATTTGAAAAGTTCAAGCTGTTTGTAAATGAAGCAACCAGTCACCATAATTTAACCTGTAAGTGCCGTACGTTGTGATAACGGCACCGAGTATCTTAACCAACAAATTATTGATTTTTGTCGAGAAAAAGGTATTCGTATTGAAAATACTATTAAGAATAATCCTCAGATGAATGGTAAAGCGGAGAAACTTAATGATACGTTATTATTAAAGGCTCGGTCGTTCTTAGCAAGCTCTAAGTTGAATTTAGAAATGTGGGGAAAGCAATATTGTGTGCCACATACGTTTTTAATCGTACACCTAGCTGTAATAATACAAAATTAGCGGCTAAGTCCTGGTACAATCGTAATATTGATTTTTCAAAGTTTAAAATCTTTGGATGCGATGCTTATTTACTAAAGGACAATTGTAACGGTAAATTTGATTTAAAAAGTAAGAAGCTAATTTTTGTTGGTTACAGTCCGCGTGGTTATCGCTTATGGAATCCAGATGAACGAAAAATAATTGAAGGTCGAGATATTATTTTTAATGAACGAAGTGTTTTTGACAGTAATTTTAAATTTGATCTGGATAATATTGACAACAAAAAATTCCAGAGGACATAAATAATACTGTTCCTATTGTTAACGTAGATGATATTGAAAACATTATCATTCCTGACTTTGACACTAATGATTCAATTTCAAGTGACTATTGTGTTTATAACGTAGAAGCATTTGTGAAAAACATTCCTAACACCTACGTTGAAGCTTTAAAAGGTAAATTTCGGAATAATTGGAAATCGGCTATTGATGAAGAACTTAACGCTTTAATTAAAAATAATACTTGGGAATTAGTTGACAAGCCGGTTGATAAACCTGTATTAAGTAATCGTTGGGTTTTCGCATCAAGGACAATGGCATTTTTAAAGCCAGATTAGTTGTTCGTGGATGTGAACAAACCTCTGAAATGTACAATGACATTTTTGTCCCAGTTGCAAAGTTAACTACGATTCGTACCGTCTTAACTGTCTGTAATGATAAAAATCAGGATGTTCATCACTTAGACGTTAAAAATGCCTTTTTAAATGGCATATTGGAGGAAGAAATTTATATGTCCTTGCCTAGTGGCTTAGAAGTAAACAGTAATAATAAAGTTTGTCGATTAATAAAATCTCTGTACGGCCTTAAGCAAGCTCCTAAAGCATGGAATGAACGTTTGGGTTACCTTCCTGCTCAAAAATGGTTTTGAACGTTCTCGTGCAGATTATTGTCTCTTTGTTAAAAGGCAGAGTAATTTTTTATCGTATGTTGTTTTTTATGTTGATGACATCCTCTTGACTTCAAATGATCCTAGTATATTAAATGAGATTAAAGAAAAACTTAAAGTAGAATTTGAAATGACAGACCTTGGCAAAGTTTCAAAATTCTCGGTCTAAATGTAAACTGTAATGTAGAAAGTAAAGTAATGACCATTGATCAAAAGGATTTGATTGAAAACGTTGCAAGTAAATTTAATGTGATTAATTGTCGACCTGTTAGTACTCCAATTGAAAGCAAAGTAAACCTGTTGGTCAATCAGAATATTGAGCTTAACACAAAAATGCCTTATAAGCAACTGCTTGGTTGCCTGATGTATATTATGCTTGGATCCGTCCAGACATAGCATTTTCTGTAAGTTATTTTGGAAAATTCCAACAGAATCCTACAGACACTCACTTTAAACACTTACTTCGCGTGTTGAAGTATGTTATCTCAACAGTGAATCTAAAAAATGCATTTTTACTCTGAACAATGTGACGTAGCAAAAGTCTCTTGTTATGTTGACGCTGATTTTGCCAATGATGTAGATGATCGCAGATCAATAACTGGATATTGTGTCAAACTATTCAATAATGTTGTCAGTTACTCTTCTCGTAAGCAGCCAATTGTAACCTTGTCAAGCACCGAAAGTGAATTTGTTGCAATCTGCACTGCGTCTTGTGAATTATTGCACCTGTTACATTTGCTAAAGGATTTAAACATTAAGTATGCAACCCCTGTTATTTATGAAGACAATCAGAGTACCATCAATATGATTAAGAATATTGAAAATAATCGCAGATGTAAACATATTGACATAAGATTCATTTTATATCTGATTTGTTGAAAGAGGGAATTGTAGAAATTAAATACATAAGTACATTAGAGCAAACTGCTGATGTGTTTACAAAAGGTTTGAATACAGACAAATTTAATAAGTTTGTGAAACATTTAAATTTATCGTAATTTTTTTGTAATGTGCGCATGGTTGGGGGCGAGTGTTAGTTAAGCCAACGGTTCAACCGTGCTGACGCGTTGTTTTTATTTGATTATTGGCAACCCTGCCGCATTTTGTTTTACTTTTTTTCGCTGTTTTTTTGGTGATGGCGGACTTCGTTTTTTTGTTATTCTAAAATAAACGTTTTCTTAAAAATGTGATCTCTTTAAATACCGATCAGTAGATTATTCTCACATATTCAGAACCTGAAGATTAACTGCTATAGTTTTCATCAGCATTTTTTCATCTACCACCCAGGCCCGGATCCAGCAGGCAAGTCACCGAGAAAATCTCGGTGGGCCGCGATGCATTTGGGCCATCATTTGAAAAATAGGAGAAAACTTGGGCCGATTAATACTGAGTGGGCCGTTAAAAATTGGATTTGTAAGGTCATAATTTTCAGGATTAGTGCAATGAATAACAAAAATTACAGCTCACTTCAGTCTGTCTTCTACTTTTCCTCAGTTTCACCGGTTTTGGTTTTAAAATATTCAGGGAATTCGTCAAAATGGATGGTACCAACGCATCGCTTTAAGTTTTTTTTCGTAAAAACCCATCGGAGCCAGTATGCAAATATAGTCTTCTTCTCTGAAGTGTTGGCTACAGATACGGCTAGCTTTTGTAGGCTGAAACCTTTTCCTCCTCACAGCTTTCAGCCAAGACTTGAGCAGCACAGGGTTCTTCAAGGGAAAACTACAACATATATATAATATCTGTTAATGACACTGAAAGTGAATTTAATTATGTACTGCACTTCTAATAAGCATTTCCAGGAAGTAGGTAAATACTTACACGAAAAAAACTAACATCTGATCCTCGTCGTTGTCTATTAGAACAACCATACGCAGAACATGAAACCGGCATTTAAAATATATTTCGAGAAGGAAATATAAATGAAATGAAAGCGATCATTATGAAACATGGTTAAAAATATCAAAAAACGAAATAATGTAGTTTTACTCGGATTAATCTACAAATACAGCGCATGGTACTGGAATTGTTTTGCCTGCTTACTGCATATCATCAAAACCGCGGTAGTCTTCACTGATAAGCCATTGTTGTTCATCTAGGTATATATATAGACATCTGTGTGGCCAGACACAGCGATGACAACATTTCTCATATTTCAACAGATACTATAGTTACACACAGGTATAATGAGCCGCCATTTTGATTCGCA